>ML326423.1:0-14490 GCA_005239505.1 Nicotiana paniculata | reverse complement strand
GTCACTTTAATTGGAAAAACTCCCATATCCAACCCTGTGTCGGAAAAAGGAGGTGTGACAACAGTTGTATTGAGTGATGTGTTTGGAGTACAATATTGGGTGTTGGATGCTCAAATTAAAGTTGAAGAAAGTATTGACACTAGTTCTTATTACATGTTTGAAAAAATGCCATAATGACTCCAATGATGAAGTATGATCACAAAGTCGATTCTTGTGACGTAGTAATAAACTTGTTGTTGGAAGATATGTGTGGGGTGAGTGGTCATATTCTTATGTGTGAAATTGTAACGTATTATCCCCGAGTGTTAATCAATTAGCCACCCCATGCTAGTGTGTTATTGGTTGCCAATTGGGATGTCTGATTCATGTTGAGTGCTTGTGTACTATTGTAGTATAACTTCTTGATTTTCTTTTCATAGATACTAGTTTAGCTTCTTAATTTTGTACTTTACAATAGTGTAGTATAATTGTTGTTTGTAATGGTGTAATATTATGTTGGTGGTTGGGTGTGTTTTGACTAATGGTGGCATGCTTTCAATGGGGTAATCTAAGTCCCCGATATACATTGTACTTGTGAACAGGCGTATGACATGAGTGTGGGGTGGTTCCCCCTTTGGCTTGCTTATTATTCTACATGTTGTGGCTAATGTTAATCGTCTTGTGCAGGTATAATGTCTCGCTGACCCAGCAAACATGCTAATACCAATTCTTCTGGGATTGCTTCTAGTAGTCGTAGAGGAGGTAGGAAGGTACCACCCCTTGTCCCAGTGGAGGAAGAGATGAAACGCATAGACCCAGATGCTGAAGAGGTCCCAGAGTGAAGCTTTGGTATTCGGGCTGTCCCAGCCTAAGCTAGATATTGGTTCCAAACTTTCGTCCCTGTGGTGAACCCGGAGCCTGAGGTTGTTATCGACGATGGAATGTTAGCCCAAAAATATAATGAGATATATAACAAAATTCGGGCTTTGGCTTTTGACAGTCTGTTCTGTCCTGATGATGCGGTGAACGTGAAATTGGTAAAGGAGTTTTATTCCAACTGGCTCCTTAGTAATCAATCAGATTTTGGGTTTCACAAAGCACTCCCACAAGCTCTTTCAGAGGTTTCTCCATCGGCCATACTATCCTGATATCCACCGAAAGCTATGTGGAGCTGACTCTTCAGCCGTATGGACGCGAGATGTTAATGAGTTCCACAAGTACATGATGAAAGGAACATTCCAGCATCTGGCGAGGGTCATTTTGCGGCTAATCAATGCCAAAACCATGCCTACCCAAAGTGACACTGATGTCTCACAGATTAAAGTGTGTTTGATCTATGCCTTTTTGATAAGGATGCAGTTTGATCTCGAAAAAATCATGTTGGAGCACATGGCGAGAGTGCGGACATTTGGGTCCTGCCGCCTATACTACATGAGTCTGATCACTCGGCTGTTGCGGGAGCACCATGTATAGGAGGAGTTTCATTATGACTGGACCATCCCAGTGTCATATCCTATCAAGGCTTTTGATATCACTACGATGATAGATCCTCCTCCTACTGCTGTTACTTCGGGCCAGAGGCTGCTCCGTGTCGAGGAGACATTGCAGGTGTTGTTTTCTTATTTGCGCCTTCGCTTTGATCCAGGGGAGACTGACTTGGCGGAGCTGCAGCAGGACCACCCCCTTTTTGTTGTCACTCAGTAGTTGTTGGGTTTGGCAGAGGGAGGACAACTGCCACCGGATGAGTATGTGAACTCTATTCCCTCTGATGATTAGGAGTATCTGTGCACCTTCAAGGGTGCTGATGATTAGGCCAAGGGCCTCAGGGAGTCACCTTTTCATGCTCTTTCTACTATTTTGCATTGGGGGACAATGCAATATCTTAAGTGTGGGGTGGGGGTGCTCCCATTTGCTTGTATTTGTATTTGTTTTCTATTTGCCAATTGTCTTTGTTTTTTTGTTTCTTACTTTCATAAAACTCTGAATTCTATTAACCTGTAATAGTTACTAATTAATTATTTGATTTTGACTCTTCCCGACGATGGATTTAGTCGACTGGTCTCTTGAGGGATTTGCAGTCGGACGAGAAAAATACAAAAAAAAAAAGATCAAAAAATTTGAAAATCCAAAAAAATATGTCTTTTATTTTTATTTTATTTTACTTTATTAGGTAGTGTTGTAATTCTCTCTTAGTTTTTTTTGTGCCTCGGTTCTTTTTTAATAGTTTTACTTGAACCGGATGTAGTTGAATAAAGAAGGGTTTAATCCTCTTTATTCAACTACTTAAATCTTTTTTTGAGATCCTTCAGCTTATACCAGATACTCTTCATTCTTCCCTTGATGTGGCTTTGACTCCACCCTTCAGCTATTATGTGAGGAAACTCAGTATGATTGGCTCAAACATTGAAAATTTTGAAGGGCACTTTGATGTTGGTGGTAGGCTGTGTAATAGGGATCAACATTGGTGCATGGTCTGAAATAAAAGGATCTTCATAGGTGACCATGTTGCATCATCTAACAATCGTTGCCTAGTGTTCTATCCAACCTGCTTCTGACTCTATATTTCCTTGTTGTTTGTTATTTATCCAATAAATTATTCTCCTCTCCATGGGATTTCAGTTAAGTACAAATTATGGTACCATTCTACAAAGTCATGAATATCTATTAAAGTCACCGACACTTTAGAAATTATGTCTTGTGGAGTTAGCATAACATTGAAATCTCCACTGATCAGCCATAGTTGTTTCACATGTGCTAATCTCTGCATTTTCTTCCACATATCTTTCCTTTTCTCCATTTCATTGTATTCATATACTACTGTCATATAGCAAGAAAAGACACTTTTTGTATCTGTGACATAACAGTGTATGAATTGAGCATAATTCTCAATTTCTTGCACATTATAAGCTTTCTGATCCCACAAATTCAAATTCTTCCATTGGACGCATTGTTGTAATTACTGATTATCTTCCAATGCCTCAAACCATATAAAGATTTATTCAATTTACACACCAAAGTGTTAACAGAAGAGTCAGAATCAACAGTAAGTCCTTGAGGGAGTTTCATGTCCACCTCTTCATCCAAATCACCGTGTAAAAAGGCATTATTGACATCCAATTGGAACAAAGACCATTTATGTTTAACATCATAGGCTATAAGGCATCTAATAGTACACATTTTGACAACAGGAGAAAATGTTTCATGAAAATCAATACCCTCTATTTGTGTATCTCCCTGTACGACTAGCCTAGATTTGTATCTTTCCACACTACCATCAACTTTATATTTGATTTTGTACACCCATTTACAACCAATTGGCTTTTTACCTTTGGTTAGTTCCATAATATCCCAAGTCCTATTAGCTTCCAATGCCTCAAACTCTTTCCTCATGGCTTCCTGCCAAGCTGGATTGGCAGCAGCTTGAGCATAGGAGTGTGGATCAACTGCTGCATGTTGAGAAACAGAAGTGGAGGCAGTAGAGGAGCAAGAAATAGTAGGAGGAAGCTGAACTACATAATCTTGAAGATGAGAAGGAAGATGATGATTTCTAGAAGATTTTCTAACTACAGGAAGAGGTGAATTGGAAGTAGGAGAAGAAGTGACAGATGGAAGTGGGATGGAAGAAGAAGGAGAATGAGGAGGATCAGAGGAAAAAATAGAGGTAGATTCATTAAGATAAGGAGGAAAATCAGGAGGAAAAGGAGAGGAAGGAGAGGAAGAAGTAGAGTAATTGAGTTGGAGGGGAAAAATAGACTCATGAAAGAGGACATCTCTGGAGACAAAAACAGACTTGTTCTTAAGATTGTAAATCTTGTAGCTTTTTTTGCCAAAAGGGTAACCAATAAAGACACAAGGGACATCCCTAGGTTGAAATTTATCCCTATGACACTTGGGCACACTTGCATAACAAAGGCAAACAAAAGTTTTTAAATGACTATAAGAGGGTGCTTTGCCATAAAGGATTTCAAATGGGGTTTTGTGAGATAAAACAAAGGAAGGGAATCTATTTACAAGATAAGTGTCTGTTAAAACACAATCCCCCGAGAATTTTTTTGGAAGTTTTGATTGGAACAATAGAGCTCTTGATGTTTCTAGCAAATGTCTATGTTTTCGCTCAACAACCCCATTCTGTTGTGGTGTATGAGGGCATGTAGTTTGGTGCAAGATCCCATTATCAGAAAAAATTGGCAGGCTAAGTTTGAAGAACCAAGCTCCAAAGCATTATCATTTTTGATTGTTTGAACAGAGAGATTAAATTGTGTTTTGACCATGGCAACAAAATCTTTAAGTAAAGTAAAAGCATTGCTCTTGGAACTCATTAAATGTGTCCAAGTTGCCCTACTAAAGTCATCTACAATTGTCAAAAAATATTTAGCACCAGAATAAGTTTGAGTATGATAAGGCCCCCATGTATCAATGTGAATGAGTTGAAACAGAGAAGTAGAGTTGGATGTACTATTGGGAAAAGGCAATCTAGCTTGTCTGGACAAAGGGCAAATAGAACAAATAAAAGGCTGTTTAGAAGACAAATCAGAAGAAACAGAAGGTATACACTTCAATTTTGCAAAAGGAAGATGTCCCATTCTATTATGCCAAATCATATCAAAAGTATTCACATGTTGTACAGAATGAACAGAGGAAACAGAAGTATTCAAAGATGAGCTAGATACATTCTGCACAGTATTATTCCAAACAGAACCAGAAGGGGATAAACTGGGAAGGTGATGAAGTTTGTATAGCCCTTGGTCCAGTCTACCAAGAACCAGAAGCTTCTTCCTGGAAAGGTCATGTATCAAAAAGGAACAAGAAGTAAAAATGACTATGCGATAAAACTGTTGATTCAGCCTATGCACAGAGATGAGATTATACTTGAAAGTAGGTATGTAAAGCACTTTGTGCAAGACAAATGAAGAATTTAGAGTGAGTGACCCCGTGCATGTGACTTTTACTTTTTATCCATTAGGTAGACTGACTAAGTAGGGAACAGGAAGTGGAGTAATGTCAAAAAGAAGTTCTTTAGCAGAAGTCATGTGATCAGTTGCTCCAGAATCTACTATCCAGACACTTCTAGCTACACTAGTTAACATGCAAGCAGAATAAGCAGCAACACCATTAAGCTCAGGCAAAGAAAAATTACTACCAGCAAAGTTAGCAGACCCCTCAAAGTGAGGTTGAGGATTGGAATCAACAAGACTGGATTGTTGCAGCAAACTCAAGAGTTGGGAATACTGATCCATGGTAAGACATGGTATGGCAGAAGCTGGACCATTGAAACCAGATGTTGTAGGAGAATTAGAATTTTCAGAAGACTCAACATTTCCAGCAGTCCCAAACCTCTTTCCCTTGGTAAACTTGAAACCTTGTGGAAATCCAATCAGTTTATAACACTTATCAATTGTATGACCACTCTTTTTGCAGTACTTGCAGAATAAGTCTTTGTTCTGATTAAATGAGTCAAAATTGACCTTTTGAGTGTACTGCCTTTGAGGCTGAAGATGAGGAGGAAACCTAGTAGGTGTAGTTGTATTTGCACTGAAAGATGCTAGGTCAGGTGTGAAATGAGTATTGGGAGTCACTTGTCTCTGCTTTTCATCTTGCAGAAGAATGTTATATACTTTATTAAGTGAAGGAAGTGGATTCATCATGAGGATATTGCTTCGGACAGTTATATAAGTTTCATTCAGTCCCATTAAGAATTGGTGAACTTTATTCTCTTCGTCTTCCCTCAACAAACCCTCTTTCGCAGCACAAGTGCATGTATTTGCATGATTTGAACCCATAGCCCCCAATTCATCACATAATTTCTTTAACTTGTTGAAATAAGAAGCTATATCAAGGGGTCCCTGACATGTGGAAACCAATTATTTTTTAATTTCAAATTTCTTTGTTCCATTAATAGTTCCATATCTATTGTTCAACTGTTTCCAAATGCTTTCAGCAGTGTCGGAATATTGGTCACTCTCAGCAATCTCAGGTGTGAGTGAGCTTGTTAGCCAGGATATAACCATGTTGTTATACCTGTCCCACTGTTTAGACTCAGGGGAACCAACAGCCGGCTTAGGAAAACTACCATCGATGAATGCAATTTTATTCCTAGCCGACAAGGATACAATAATGCTCCTTCTCCACCCACCAAAACCACAACCAAAAAAGGAACAGCAACTAAGGACATCCCAGGTATATCAGATGAATGAAGGAATAATGGACTAGAAGCACGTGGTGTGAATTCAAAATCAGCAGTAGTACTACTAGACCCGTTAGCCATGACACAAACTAGACGGAGAAACACCAACAAAACAATACAATCAGCAAAATCAACAGAAATATACCACAAAACCTCAACCAACAGTGTTCAATAACCACCAGAAAGAGTATAGGAAATAAAACGTGTTTACCAGCCTTCTTCGCCACCGGAGAAGAACGGCCTTCAAAAACAAATGCACGGCGTCACTGAAGGTAGAGTCACAAACCCTAGTTTCGAACCTTATCCCAAAACCGGAGAAATTCGACAAAGATACACCAATAACTCAACAAAATAGGAAAACAATTGTTGTAAAACCAATAATCTTCGCCGGAAACTGGAAAAAATCGCCGAAGTGGATGAATTCCAACGAAAATCAAACTTGAACGGATTTGAACGAGTCTACCATTGACCGACTCGAGAGATGAAGATCTACAATATTCCGGGCTCTGATACCATGTAAAGTTTTGATTTGTATGAGAAATCAAAGAAGAAATAGCCTAATAGGACTAAGAGAAAAGAGAGCAAAAGCCTCTGACTTTATTCATGCTTTCGTATATATTAATTGTCTTACCGCTGAAAGTTCTAGAGATTATATTTATATACAGAGGTAAAAACGTAAAGAACTAATGCTAATTATCTGGTCCGACCCGGCAGGGTTTGGACTGCTAAGCAATATGGGCTGCTAAGCCCAATACAAATAAATACATATGAACACTTTTTTCTGAGTACACTATGTAACTCCAACAATATTAGCTCCTCCTGATTATATTGCCTTAGCCTCCTGCTTATCCTAGTCTTCTATTTCAATGCCCACCACTTGTTTGTTGTTATTACTAGATGAACCAGGGTGGTCAATTACTTGAATTCCCTGTGTAGTTTCCTTATTTCCATCACCAGAAGACGCCTGTTGCATATCTCTATGAAATAAATGAGATCGGATTTGGTTTTCACTTGATGTTTCTCCTAGATTCACTTGGGTTGGAACCCCAGCTAATGATTTCAGTGATACAAACGGGGGGTGGGTGGGAGGGTTTCCTCAAATGAGATCCCACTTAGATTCAATCGCTTTGATGTTGCATTTGGTGCTTGCGGTGTATTCACAATCAATGAGCTGGTCGAAAATTGGCTTTCCAGCGGTGTCGCGTACTTCCTCTTTCTAGTGTTTCAGCTAGAGCTTTTGCACTCATAGAACTTCCAACTGTGACGAGCTGTTGCTTTGGCCATCCCCTTCTCCCCGTGGCTATTCCCGGTTGGCGTATGTTGTTGAAAAATTGTTTGTTTATGAAATATATATGATCATGTTTTAGGAAAAATAATTCAAAAATTTTCAAGTTCCCACTCACAAAAATATCAATTTTTCTTCAAATAAGATGCATGTCCAAATATGACAGATTGAAGAAGGGAATTGTAAAAAATTTTGTGTCTTTCTCATTCACTCTACATATATGTATACATGTATTTGCTGCAAAATAAATTGTAAAATAAAACTATTTTATACACTTGTCTAATTCCTATTGCCTATATCTGTAACTGTGTAACAGAATTATTTTGTACACTTGTTTAATTTTTATTGCTTGTCAATACAGCAGTGTAACCAAAAATATTCTCTACTATGTTGAGCATGTGATTTTCTTGTGTAAAACCAAGAGTTCAGATTAGAGGTTCTTGAGGGCTGAGATTCTTCCACGTCTCAAGTCTAATAAACAATATTATAGACAACATAGGTTAAGTCCCAAACCCACTTGTCTTCTGTCTGAAGTCCTCATTCTTCTTCTTCTTCAATTCTTCATAGGTAATTTTGCCGACTTCAATTCTAAGTAGAAGCTTACTCAACAAAATACAACTTCAACTTTCAAAAATTATTTTTCAATATAATTTTAAAAACTACTTTTTCAAGTTTCAATTAAATCATATGTCCAAATGCTAGCTTAAAGACGAGAAACCCTCAATAGTCCAGGAACCATACAGGTATAAATTAGCTCATGAATTGGCGATAAATGACATAGAGAAGACTTCCCTTAGACCTTATTACAACAAAACAAAGAATCGAGTAACCTCGGATATGTTGAAATAACACGTCTCGACATTCCCCTACCTCTTGAAATTGATTGTCAATAATTTCAACGTAGTGGCAAAACCAAGCAGTAGACATTTGGACATATAGCATTTGAAAAAATATAGTACTGTAGTGTTTATTTTACAATTGTGTCCATTATATAAACTTCAATTTGAAATATTGATGTTGGTTTTTGGAGTATATCAAGTGTAAAAATGATTTTTACTCACCAAAATTGATTTTTCTTTTCCTAAATAAAATTCATGTGACAACACCAATTTCATCTTCTTCTTCTCTCTTTTTTTTTTTTAAACTTCAAATATTAATTTTTCCATGCAACTACCAAGTGTTATCCAATCGGAAAATCACATGCCAACAACTAAATTTACTCCACAGGACTCTTATCCTTAAAAAAAAAAAATGAGTGCCCCTCAGTGCCAATATTCATGTGGCGTAGAACTAAGGGCGAAGCCACGTTTTACAAAGGGTGGTCAACTGACTACCCTTCATCGAAATATTACGAAAAATTATACGGTGTATATAAGTAAAATACTGATTTTAAATATATAAAATATATATTGAACACTCTTTGTCAGAAAATATTTTTTAGTTCTTTCAAATTTAAACACCTTTAAAAATATTTTTAGCTTCGCCACTATTGTTGAACCCATCGTAGAATTGATGCAAGATAAAATGACCTTATTAAGGGATTCTGTTTTGTTTTGATTCTTGAAAACGAAATATGTTTGCCCAAAAAATGAATATTTTAATTTCATAAGCTGTTCATTTTGACGCTCCAGAATCGAAAGATACGGAATCTTTCTTATGTTAGAAAAGTGGACATCTGTCCTTATCATAAGACAGGAGTATCTTGTTAGATTCCTAGCATGCCGGCGGAACCTTCACCTTTTTGTTTCCGTACTAAAGTGGTGGGACTTGTTTGGGAGTTTGGCCCCCTCCTACTTTTTTGTCTTTTTGCCATAAAACAATAAAAAAAACCTTTGCTTTTCCACAACAACAAAAAAAAAGAAAATTTGTTTGGCACTCGTTTTCGTTATTGGTGTTGTGGTCTGAAAAAATTCGGATTCGTAATTGAAAGTCTCAAATGTGAACAAAAACACTTTCTAACGAAGACGACTCTGTATCAATAATTTAAAGACCTCGGATAAAAAATATAAAATATATTTACTTTTCTACTATAATCCTGATATCGGTAAAAGAATCCCTTTTCTCCTGGAGAAAATGAGAGATCCCCGGAAGGCTGGAAAAATTGAACACTTTGCACAAATGCGAATCTGCGTCCACTTCACCTTCTGACTTTCTGTCTTTTCTCCTCTGGTAGACTTATTTGAGTTAGTAATCTATTGATTAAACTAAAACGATTCTAATTTCTCTTCTACTAAGTTAACTTTTTGAAATGCGAAAAGACTAGCTAGCTAGATGATTAATTGAAAAGATGTTACATCAACATTTGAAAAAAAAATACTACTTACATAATAATAGATTTATTTTGAATTGTTAGGAAGAGAAAACTATGGAGTACCTGAGTACCATCTACAAATGCAGCTCAATTATTTATCTTAATGAAAAGAAATAGCTGTTTGAGGAATAAGGAAGAAACTAGAAGAAAATTCACTACAAAATAAAACTGGAATTACCTACTAACGTCGTCGTTAATCTGTCGTTAAAACACTCGTAGCTAAGCATAATTTCTTGATATTCGTTGTTAATCCGTCGCTAAATGAGATTAGGACAAATTTTTCTTTTAGCTACAGAATTTCTCCGTCGTTAAAACATGATTTTTTGGTAGTGATTACGGGTGAAAAGTAAAACCTTATTCATTGAATTTGGTTATTTCAGTCGCCTTTATAAAAGAATTAGGTGTAATTTGAAATTTCTTAAGAAAAGAAAACCAGGTTACGTAGCAAATCTTGGTAACTAATAAGGTCAAAAAGACTTACGGTGTAAGAAAAGTGGAGGTTGAAGTTAATAAACAGGCAGATACTGGCATTTTTTTAGTTGTTATTACTATTAGTACTTTATTAGCAACCTAGTGATCTTTACGATTAATTTCTATTTTCTTTTTCTTGAAATATTTTGAGGACATCCACAAATAACCTAATAACTAAGTTTCAATGGGAATGACAAACTTTTCAAAGGATAACTATCAAAACGCCTATAAACAAGATATTACATTGTTTCTTTGATATGGATGAACAAGTTCACGTAAGATTAGGGATAGATGTGTCGCTGACGTGCCACTTATGTCGAATTTTAATTGGATCTTGTAACTGAAATAATAGAAGACTAATTCCAAGCTCATCTAATTGCGTTGTGATTTGCAGCTTAGTCATCAAGCATAGCAAATTCAGCCAATCATCATCCTTATCAAATGGTGTATCAGATTTAATGAATTCAACTAGGTACACCCCTCCGGTATTAAATACCAACGGTTACGTATTAAATATTAGTGATTTTGGTTAGATGAACTTGTTTAAAATATTAATATTTTACTAAAAAAAGGTCATTTCTTACTCTTTTCATATCTTCTGTTCCAATTAATGGCGTATCAAATAAGTGATATTTCTAATAAATAGTAGTAATTTCTATTTGATAAATATCTTTATGATTAAAGTTATTCCATACATTTTTAAAGGAGGTTAAAAATCTTAACACAAACAATATGATCGGAAAGAAATTTTTTTTTTCTTTTTTCAAATGAGTTCTTTAAATAACTATTAATAGATCTTTGGAATCCAACTTTTATGTGAGGCGCCGCCTATCCTTTTTATTTTCCGGGCTGCAAGACCAACTTTAGGAGAAAGAAATCCTACTTTGAATTTGCACAAAGTGGCCAACTAAATACTAATATGCCATTGACCAAGATTAGCACCTTCACTGGTTGCTCTTTTGTTTTTAATTATTTTAATCATTCGAGGGAGGGTAATTTAGTATGAGAGAAAGGGGAAGGAAAGAGGCTAATTGTTTTGCTTCTCATTAATTCTAAACCTCACTTTTATGCCGGCGGAGCCAAGATTTTCATTCAGGAGAGTTAAATATAAATAAATAAATAATAAAAAAGAATAAAGAGTGGCTAGGCCATTTTCCATCTCCTACTTTTGTTGGGAGCATAGTTGGGAGAGGACGGAATGAAAATCTCAAAACTGCTTTATTGTAATTAAACTTGTACCACAATTTAATTATTTTTTTTCGTCATATATATATTTAAATTGAGTAAAACGGAGAAATTTAATCAGAGTGATTGTGAGACTACTTAAATCTAAATTTTCGATATACATATTCGATCTTGGTCCTTTTGGCCATTAAACAATCCTAATTGTGACAATCAAGTGCTCACTAAACAAGATAAATAGTATTTTTAATCCTAACTCTTGTACAAATAGAAATAATTAAGTATGCATTACAGTATTATATAGTAGTATTCATTTTACAACCGTACTTGGAAAGGATATAAAATACTTTCGTTTCATATATATCTCGAGACTCAAAAAAAGTTTCAATACTTCTTTTAATCAATCAATACTAGGAATCCAAATGCAAACTGTTGATAGCTTTTTTTTTAGCAATATCTTACTTAGCGAATCTGACAGGAGTAGCAGAATGAATACAACAAGATTCTCTGATTCCAATAAAGATACTTCATAAAGTAGATTCCTTTTTAGGTCATGGCATTTCTGTAATAATGAGATAAAAATAGAGAATTTCTTAAGTAGAAAATCTTTAATCAATTTCCAGATAAGCTGGGTACACTACTAAGAACCATTTCTTGATATTCGTTCCCCTTAGTCGCTGTATACAATGTACGTAGAACCCTAACAGTAAGAAACACATTTTATACATGAAAATTAGTGTCACATTAAAGAAGATTGCAATTGTTCTTGGGTTACACACAGCTCCCCCCACCCCACCCCCACCCAAAAAAAAAAAAAAAAAAAAATCAACAACTTGAGAGAAAAAGTCTAGGTTTCAATTTCCCAGTTTGGAATATTATTAAATTACTCAATCCATACTTGAGATATCAATTTTATATTTAAACATAAAGCTGAGCGTTTCTTCCGTTGTATTTATATGAAAGTTGAATTAATTCGTAAATAGGATAAACATAGAAAAAGGCGGATCCCACAACACTTCCTTCACAATGAAATGATTAAAATATTAAAATTTTAAGAGACCAAGTCTTTTATAAAAGATGAAACGATTGATTACATGAGTTCTTGATTATAGTATGATTGTGTTAACAATTTTATGTTTACAGGTGTTGCATTTCTTACAGTCTAACGGTGATTGTTTCATATGGAAACGATAAATTAAATACGAGCTTAAATGGCATATCTGAATAATATGAATTCATATAGCAATTTCAATTTGAAAATTGTTGAAAATTGAAACGTAATTGTTATTACTGATCACAAAATACAAGTATATGTCAAGTTTTGTCATATAGAGGACCTTACTCCTAGTATTTCAACTCTGCAATAAACTTTCTGGCAAAGATTATTATTTTCATTTTACACCGTACTTGGACAGGATATAAAATACTTTGTGTTTTCATATCTAGAGACTCAAAAAAAGATTCAATACTCCTTTAAACCAATCAATACTAGGAATCCAAATGCAAACTTGTTTACCCTAAAAATCTGAGTAACAATTAAACTTACGTTGAGGTCTAAAAATATATAATTTAATCTAATACTGATTGATAATCAAGAAGGTAAGTGAGTGAATTAAGTGAGCAAGATAGATCAAATCAGTGCGTGAGCAGGCCTCGACCTCGAGAAGGCTTCAAATAAACAGTAGAATAAAGTAAAGAGAAACTAAAGAGCAATTCTGGGAGATGAGCACAAAAAGTAAGATTGTATATTCTTTGCTAATGATTGATGATCTTTACAAATGAATAGGCTCCCCTTTATATAATAGGGGAGTCCTAAATAAGGTACATTCATATTTCTGGAAAGGAATCTAATTTGTACAGCTGTCTAACCGCCTTGTACGAATTCGTACAAATCTGTTCCGGGATTTACGCCTTGAACTTTGTGCCATTGACGGAATCTTTCCCATTCCGTTATAAATCTATAACGGTATTATCTCGAGGTGGGTTTTACTCGGCCTCCTACTAAAAATTCGGGAAAAATGACCACAAAAAACGACCAAAGTTGGTCCCTAAACAGTGAAAAGCGACCAAAATGCTCCAAACAGGCTTGGTCGCTATTTTGTTGGTCCCTTTACCATAGAGACCAAATATTCTGGGTATCAAAAAAAGAGACCAACTTTGGTCGCTATATTATTTTGATAATATAAATTTAGCGACCAAATTTGGTCTCTATTTTTAAATTACTTTATTTATTTATTTATTATTATACAAAATATAGCGACCTACTTTGGTCTGTAAATAAAATATAATATTTTAAAATCTGAAAAATAGCGACCACAGTTGGTCGTTATTAATTTATTTAATTTATTTTAAACAGAAGCGACCACAATTGGTCGTTAATTTTCAGAAAAAATAATTTTTTTACTAATTTATTTAATTTGTTTTAAACCAAAGCAACCACAATTGGTCGCTAATTTCCAGAAAAAATATTTTTTTTAATAAAATAGCGACCAAAGTTGGTTGCTATTATGGAAATCTAGGTTAGTTAGCGACCACCTTTGATTGCTATTCTAAAAATCTGGGTTTAATAGCGACCAATTTTGGTCGCTTTTCTGGGTTTTATTTTGGCAGAAACTGCCTATTTTGGCAGCCAAACCACCTGCCAGCATACCAAACCCTATTACAACAACAACAACAACAATACTAACACAACAACAACAACAATACTAACAACACAACAACAACAACATTAACACTAATATTAAAACCAACAACATATAAAGTTCAATAGAATTAACACATTTAACTAACAAAACTAAGTTAACACTTATTACAAGCCCATTCCAAAACGGACCAAAGTTCTATTGNAGCTTGCATACCTTCGTACTGAGCTTGCATGCCTTGGTACTGAGCTTGCATGCTAACGTACTGAGCATCTCTAAGCCTTTCTCGTTCCTTGGATGCTTCTAGCTCGCTTGTGAGCTTTGTCACAATCTCCCGCATAGTGGAGAGGCTCTTCCCATCAAGTTGCTCGGATTGCGAGGAAGTTCCTATTCCTTGCATTCCACAGTGATACCGGTGGAACTTCTTATTAGGAAG
>ML326422.1:4056-42743 GCA_005239505.1 Nicotiana paniculata | reverse complement strand
ATTATTAAAGTTTCAACATATAATAAAACGAAATACCTCGAATAAATTGAAATTTTGACTCCGGAAATGTGTATCCACAACAATACGATGCTCTACTCGAAAGTGGAACCAAAACTCTTCAATTTTTATGTGACGGGGGGACCCAAAAAACTTTTTCTTTTTTTTTTAAAAAAAAATTGGCAGAATCGGGGGTGGGGGACCAAATGAAGAAGAAGGATATTAAAAAATGGGGGAAGGAGGAGGATATTCTTAAAGACGACAGCACAATTACCTAGAAAATAGGTATAATGCCACATACTATGGCGTTATACCTGTGTCTGACAGATTCAGAAGGTATAACGCCATAGTATATGGCGCTATACACTAATGACACAGTTACCGTTAGTGTATAGCGCCATATACTATGGCGTTATACATAGATTCGTTCTATGTTTTTTTTTTTGGACTTATTTTAGTTTTATTTATCCAAATATAACCTACTTGGATTCCGGACTCCTTAAAAGAGTAAAGTCCGATGTGGGATCATGTATTTTACATTCCGCATGGGATTCAGCTACTGGGATGTGTCTTCGAAGAAGGACTGGTCTAATCTCGGCGGCAATACAAGAATCCGAAGGCAACTCAAATTGTTATTGGAATTGGGAAATGGACGTGAAATTGTATATATTCATTACAATAAGAGAGAATTCATTTCCTAATGGGAAATGTAAATGTCACTGACGGTTACAATTTATATTAAAATGATAGTTTGCATAATTTTGTATTTGTCCTTATTCAAAGGTAAATTGTTATTACATTATTTAGGTAATTTATTGGGTATACATGTAACAAATTACATGTGATACTTTGCATTCTAATTTGGCATGCGACAAATTTTATAGTGAGTCAATATTTCATGACGTGTTTTTTGTTACGACAAGTTTATACCTTAACAATTTTTTGAAGTATGGAGCATTTAAGCATTTAAATTTTATCGAAATAAAATTTGAAAAATAATTTGGACTATATATTAAATGTAATAGTCCAAATAAATGTTACGGTTTAATATATTTGGATTAATTATATAAGTTCAATATATATGGATTAAATATATAAGTTCAAATTCACTGGGCTAGCTCATTTAATTGGACTAAGGTGATGAGCTCACTTTATTAAACCTTAGATATCATCTTCCTAGAGGCCCAGTTTGGTGCCGCATGATGTGGAACACCAAGTCATGCGAAAGATCCAATAGGATTATGCCACGTGTCAACTTGACAAGTCATGCCTAGTTAAATTAAAAGGCTAGTGAAATTGTGCCACGTGTACAAGTGACATATTCGGGCCAATCAAATACGGCCTTGTCACACTTCAATCTGACTGGTCAAAAAGAGTTTGTTTTCATCATGACTCTTCCATTCAACAACTATGAATAGGGATCGTCATAACTCAGAAAAGAGACCAGAAGTTATAACAAGAAGCAATAAAGAGCTCGCATATCAAATGCCGTAAATTTCTCTACAAGTTTCCAGCTATAAGCAATCAAGTTTAAGTTCAAAATATCAAGTTCAAGCTCAAGAACAATGAACAAATCAAGGTTCAAGGAGTACTAGTTCAAATTAATGTTCGTGCTAGTTGAATTCAAGATCATCGTTCGTGGCAACAAATATGATTCAAGATCAAGCTCAAAGACCCTTGAATTTATTTACTGTTGGAGGAATAATAGAGATTGTAACACTCATATTATTTGGAATCAAATACTACGATTATTGCAATATTTTTCGATGTTGATTATATTTTCTTGACGCATTTTATTTTCTACAATAGGTTACTAACATTTTACTTAGTTGAACACTTTGAAAAATAAATTATCAAAATCTACTATAACAATGTGTAATAATGATGGAGTAAATTGTTTAGTATCTTGAAGTGATTGTCATATATATATATATTTTGAACGATAAGGAAGCATATATATTAATAATAGCAAAAACTTATACAGAAACTACATAGTCCCTTAGGACATTGCTGTTGTTTAAAGCCACTAGACTATTACAAACACTAATACTTAATTACTTAATTCCAAGACAAAGGCCTTGCATGTCTTTTTCCAAAAGAGAATCAACAAAAAGAGGGGGCGTGCAAGGTGATAGCATTTATCAGGGTTGAAGTTCTTGACTGCTTCCTTAGCTAAACGATCTGCTACTGCATTGCCTTGCCTAAAATATTGCCAGATCACTGGGGTTTTCAGTTGGTGCATCAATAATATGCAATTGAGTAGACAACTGTTAGTAGAGGCATTATCTTCCGTAATCATTTTTATTATATTTGTTGAATCTGATTTAATTTCTAGAGCAGCTAGTGACATATCCAGAGCTAATTTGAGACCTTGCTCTAGTGCTAGTAGTTCTGCCTGCAAGAGCATGTTGCATAGCAATATTTATATATATTTATAAACTTATTATAAGAATTTTCCTCTGGAACATCCACTACTTTGGCTCGATTTATCGCTGCCTATGACCGAATTGAATGAATTTGTTTCAAAGTATGCATACATATATATTGAAACTATATATCTTTTTAACTGTTACTAATTTCTATGTTCGTGTGTTGTATCACAAAATGCGTACTATAAATAATTACTCCATAGGAATTATAAATATAATTGTTAAAGTTCAATAACCATTTTCCTAAATTGATTAATTTAAACAACTCGTCAATAAATTTTTGATATATTAAAGCACAAAATGGAACTAAATATTCTAAAATTACAAAGTTATACAATTAAAGTTGTAAAATAAGTTAAAGAATGCAATAAAGTGGGAGATATTAGTTTGTGTTAGATAGTTCTTCAAACAGCATGCGATCTTATTACTCTGCGGCATGCACGCCTGGTAACAAAAAATGCCACATAGGAGAACCTTTGAGTCACAAAATTATTTAATATTATATTCTTCGAGAATTATATTACAACTATAACGGAATACTGATGCCAAAATTGTCCACTTTATGATTATTGTAGAAATAATTATTAATCAAACAAAATCCTTCCACCCCTACGCATGCCATCCAAATGGCAAAAGAAGAAGACAATGAAGGACAAATGTCTCCTAATCTTGTGCACGCAATGGATACTACATCCATGGAAAATTACTCTATAAGACCACGCATTGGGCATCCAAACGCCAGGCAAGAGGCAGCCCCATTTATTAACCTATCAACCAATCGATCTCGTTCCTCCAGTAGCTCCCCCTCCACACCTGCCCTAGACTCACAAAGTACCAAGGATCCTATCCACCATGCCCAGAATACCTTCCTCCTTGAGAAAAAGACACATGCTTCTTCAACTTCTACGCCAACACAGAACCCAAACCATGGAAAATATTCCACCATCCCCAGATCATTTACGTCTAACCTCAACAACCACAGGATTATCAGCCTGTATCATGGATGGAAATGGGCCTGATGGTCCATGCATGCTCGTTCAACATCCAAATCAATGGGAAGGACTCGATCATCATACTCCACGACACACAGTATCTAGCCCAACCGGTAACAGATGGCATGAGGTTGGCCATGAACAATTACCTCAACCAGGTCTGGCTCAACAATATTCTTCAACCTTTAGCACCCTCAATGAACCCCCAACTAGTGCATGCAATGAGGAACCAATGGAACTTGCCTCCTCGGTTCAACCCTATCTACCCTCAAAATGCCCTCCTAGACATGCCCTTCTTCGTATCAGAGACACTAACCTTAACCCAATAATCTTGCCTTGGGAACAACTTCAACCAGTCCAGGAGCGACCAGCTCCTCCACCTCACCAACAACCTCCACCACCTCCTCAAAACCAGGAGCAAGAACCAGCACCGGTAGAGGCAGAAATGGAGGAAGAGGAACCCATAAACCTACTCTTAGAAAGAGTCTTAGAAATATCAAGGCTCGACGAAGTAAAAGTATTTCTCTTTACGGAGAGGCAAGAGAAGAGGCATATACTCAGTTGCCCACTAGCATTATACAAATGCTCGATGGACATAAGGCCTCCACAGGACCCAACAGTGGGCAACAGGGCCATGATCCTAGTTCCATCACTGAGAAGAACCAGTGCTAGGGACAGTGAGACAGAATGGGGAGCCGGCAAACTCAAATCTTAGTTAATCAATGAATCGACCTACAAACTTCATCATTTGGAACATTAGGGGAGGAAGTAATGATAATTTTAGAAGGAACTTCAGGGATATGATAGATACCCACCGGCCCTGCATGGTATCACTATTGGAAACAAGAATGGGTAATCACTCTGAGTTGCTCAATGGTTTTGGTTTTACGGAGTTTATTGAGGTGCCAGCGGAGGGGAAAGCAGAAGGTATAGTGATACTATACAACAATGAGGTAGTCACTGTCCAAAACATCGTCCGTAGAGATCAAGAAATACATGCTACAATTGAGGTATTGTCTATTCGTAAATATTGACTTTTTAGTGCTATTTATGCTAGTACTAATATACATAGTAGAAATATAATGTGGGAAAACCTTGAAAATATTAGTAGGACTAACAATGGACCATGTTTGGTAGGGGGAGAATTCAATGATATTTTGAGTATGAAAGAAAAATTTGGTGGTAGATCAATTAACGATAATAGAGCAAAATTTCTATGGTAAAAATAAACAGTTTCAATTTATTTGATCTTGGTTTTAATGGTTCCAAATTTACTTGGTCTAACCATAGACACAAGAATAAGGACTCATTATGGAAAGACTAGACAAAGTACTAGGAAATGAGGAATGGGTCCATTTATTCCCATAAATTTCGGTTATCCACCTCCCAAAGACTCATTCGGATCATAACCCTATCCTAGTAGAATTGATCCCTAGAAATAATTCACTTCACAAACAACCCTTTAGACTTGAACCATTCTAGTGTAAACATCCAGACTTCCAAACTCTAGTTCAAAGTAATTGGTATAACACGAACTATTTTAGAGCTAGCCAAAATTTCATAGATAAAGTTAAGGATTGAAAGAACCAAACATTTGGTGATATCATGGGTAAAAAAAGACGACTTCTAGCTCGACTTAATAGTATCCAAAATTCTAAACATTATGGCCATAATAGGTTCCTCCAAACCCTAGAAACTGAATTAAAAAAGGATTACAATGACTTACTCAAAATTGAAGAGGATTATTGGAGGATAAGATCTAGAGTCCAGTGGCTTAAATGAGGGAGATGCTAATACAAATTTTTTCCACATCTCAGCCTCTAATAGAAAAAGAAGAAATAAAATTAACTTCTTTAAAGATAATGAAGAAAATTGGATCAATGATCCTCATCTTCTTATCTCTCATGTCCTTAATTATTTCACCAAGGTTTTCACTACTTCACAAGCCATGACAAGCCGGATTAGCCCCCTCAAAAATAACTCTTCTCAAAACCTCTTAAACATAAGCTCTCTTGACAGCCCCCTGCTAGATAGTGAGATCAAAAGAGCTATTTTCTCCTTTAAACCCTTCAAAACTCCGGGACCGGATGGCTTTCACCCTTTCTTTTCTTAAAAATATTGGAAAATTATGGGGCCATTAGTTACAAATTTATGTCATAATTTTTTTAAAAATCAGGAGGTCCCAAAAAAAAACAAAACCTACCTTTGTTTAATTCCAAAAATCCCTAATGTAAATAACATTAAGAATTTTAGACCTATTGGTCTTTGCAATACCATTTATAAACTTATCACCAAAATCATGGCAACCCGTCTAAAACCTTTCCGTGATCAGCTTATCAACCCCTTTCAAGCTAGCTTCATGAAAAATAGAAGGGCATCCGATAATGCTTTTATCATTCAAGAACTAGTTTCCAAACTCAAAAAATTAAAAGGAAAACAAGCCACATGATTCTAAAAATTGACCTAGAAAAAGCCTTTGACTGATTAGAATGGCTCTTTCTCCATCACACTCTAACTTATTTCAACTTTCCTCCAAAATTCAAAAAACTTCTTCTAAATTGCATATCAAGTAGTTCAATAGCAGTTTTAGTGAATGGCTCCATTACGAATTTTTTTGAACCTAGCCGAGGAATCAGGTAAGGGGATCCTTTATCTCCTTATATCTTCATACTCTGTCTAGAAATGCTTTCAAGTACATAAACTATCAAGTCGATATTAGGAATTGGGATCCCATAACCGTAGTAAAAAGAAGTCCAAAGTTCTCACACTTATTCTTTGCAGATGATCTCACTTTAATGGCCAAAGTCAATATGAAATCATGTCGCACCATCCAGAAAGGTTTAGAAAATTTTTGCGACTTATCAGGTCAATGCATCAACAATACTAAATCAAAAATTATCTTTTCGAACAATTGTCCCCAAGACCTTATTAAGGAGATTACCAATAAACTAGGCATCAAAAGAAGTAATTCCTTTGGCACATACCTAGGCTTTACTATTCTACTCAAATACCCTAAACCTAAGGACTACCAATTCATAAAACAAAATGAGAACCAAACTAGCGGCATGGAAAATGAAATTCATTAATATAGTTGGACGAACTACTTTGTCCCAGTCTTGCTTGAACTCAATACCTAGCCAGTATATGCAATATACTCTTCTGCCTACTAAGATTCTTCACAAAATTGATAAAATACAAAGGGATTTCATTTGGGGTACTACCAATGAGAGGAAAAAAATCCAACTTATTAAATGGTCTACCATCTGTCAACCCAAAAGTAAAGGAGGACTTGGTCTCCACAATGCAAAGGATAAAAATATTTGTACCCTTGCTAACCTAGTATGGAGAATGCTCACTAACACTACTACCCCATGGGATAACCTAATTATTACCTCCTATACCAATAGTCATGCCAGGAATAAAAATTCTTTCATTTGGAAAAGCATACAAAGGGGTTGGGAATTATTCTCTAAAGGCATAATTTGGTCTCTCCATCATCATACAAACGCTAATATTTGTGATACTAATTGGATTCCTAAATTAGGTGGCCTTAGAGAAACAATTCAAGGGCCTCTCCTAACTACAGATTGTTCTCTCAAAATAAAAGACATCTATGATGGAAAAATTGGTCCTTTGAAAATATTTCTTTCGACCTTCCCAATACAATCAAGGATATCATCTTTAAAGTAGAAATTCGACTAAAGAATCCTAAAAATGATATTCCAATTTGGTCTCTCAATACTAAAGGTATATTTTCTTCCAAAACTTGCTACACTATAATGGATCCTAATACTGACATGCACATGGATTTTAACTGGATATGGGACCTAACATGCCTTAATAAAATTATGTTCTTTCTTTGGTAATGTCTCCACAATAGGATTCCATGTAGAGCATACCTAGGAAAAAATGGTTTAAACATAGACCCAAATTGCCCTATATTCCATGAACAAGAATCCATATTGCACATCTTCGTTAACTGTCAAGCCACTAAGTTTTTTTGGGACAATATTGGGTGGAAAAATAAGTATAATGATCAGGGCGATCACTGGCTTATCCAACTAAAAAATTTTGACTACCCTATTAACAATAAGATTTTAGATTGGAATATTTTTTTCCCTTTTGCTATCTGGCACATTTGGTTAAATAGAAACCAAAACAACCAAAACAATACGGGTAACCCTATTAATATAAACCAAATTATTGTTAGGGCCACATAATTCCTGCTCCTTACTGGAAATAATACTCACACCACTCCAAAAATCATCATCAATGTTAAATGGCATAGACCTCCTAATTGTTGGTTCAAACTGAACATTGATGCTAGCTATAACAAAGATACTCATGAAAGTGGTCTGAGAGGTGTTATCAGAAATGCAAACAGTCAATGAATAGTAGGATTCCTATGGATCATTACAAGCTAAAATCAAAGCACTTCTAGTGGGACTCAAAACAGCTCATATTTGGGGTCTGTTTCCACTTCAAATCGAAACAGACTCCACAAAGGTAATCCTTTCAATCCAGCAAGATAATAGACTCTATGATAATATCATTAATAAATGAAGGTTGTCAATGCACCACCTGAAGGAGGTAACCGTCCAACACGATTTCAGGCAAGGGAATAGAGTAGCTCATCAAATGGCAAAGAAGGCATTTGTTGATCCAATGAAGAAGAAAAAAGTTTTTGTGGTACCACCAGATGATGTAAAATGTATTGTAGATGGAGATCTACTAGAACAATATGCTTTTGTTAAATTTCTATCTTATGAAGCTTGCAAGAATCTAGCACGCGTAGGTAACTAAAGTGTCCTAAGTGACACAAACTATGACAACCCTGTATTTTGCTACTTAGCTATTAATATATATCCTCCTGTTTGCTCAAAAAAAAAAAACTATTAATCGTCTTTAAAGGGTATAATAAAACCTCACATGTAAAATTGAATTTCTCAGCTTTATGTAATTTAAACCATCAATGCATCTAAACAAAAGGAAAAATTATAAATAACAAAACATAGTCGATTATAAGTTTTCTGAAAATCTTCCTTAAACAATACTAAGAAAAACAAAAAATATATCTATTGAAATGCAAAAAACAGTACACTAGTTTTTATCTTTCTAAAAACATCTTTATTCATAGAACAACAAAAAAAGAAAAACAACATTTATACTTTAAAAGGAAATCTTGAAATAAATACGTAAAGTTTTAACATCTAACCTCTATAAAAGCAATACATGAGGACGAGACGCTAGAGTGCAGAATGAAGGAGCAAATTGACATATTTGCGGGATTTTGATCTATACCAACATCAGGAGAGAGAAAGAACATCTTTTCTCTACTTTTCTTACTAACCAAACAGCCACTCGAGATAACTGCTGGAATATACTATTAACCATGCTGTTTAAATATAATGTTTTGTTTAATTTTTTATGGAATAATTATTTATTTATTTATTTATTTATTCAATTCAATAAAGTACCTTTTTAAATAAATTATTTGTTACAAGTGTGTCCCTTTAATTATGTAGTAGACAATTTAGTATATGAAATCTTAGCTCATGCACAAAAGATAAAATTATCAGTTCACATAATTAATAAACTATGTTCACAATCGAAGATATTATTGGACAAAATATCTTGATGATTGTAGCACAAGATTATAGTATAACTTATCTTGATTATGGGAGTGGTTTTACTCCAACTCTTGTGCTAGTATATTTAGCGTATATTAAACGGACCAAGTAGAGAAAAGATGTTTCTGTACTAAATATATATATATATATATATATATATATATATATATATATATATATATATATATATATATATATATATATATATATATATATATATATATATATATATAAAATATTTTCTCTAATTCATTAAAATGAGTTTATACTCCTAATCATGATATAATTATTATGATCAATGTGATTTGTTTATTGTTTTGTTTTATCAAAAGGTACAACTCTATTCAGAGTTAGTGTATGCTTAATAAATTTGACAATAACGAATAACATTTGTGAAATAATAATTAGTTTATAGAATCCATGACTCAGTTT
Source organism: Nicotiana paniculata (assembly GCA_005239505.1). Taxonomy (NCBI): domain Eukaryota; kingdom Viridiplantae; phylum Streptophyta; class Magnoliopsida; order Solanales; family Solanaceae; genus Nicotiana; species Nicotiana paniculata. The sequence goes on along the minus strand of ML326422.1, from coordinate 33,263 downwards.
TGAGTTTGACGATACCCCTTTATGTAAGCTTATAAGTTTTCATGTGAAAACTCGTCCGGTGAATTTTGCATCTGTCACATGAAATAGTTTAAGCGGGATTATAAGGATTTATTTAGTTGATTAAATTAAATTTTTAGTGATTTAATTTAATTAACTGGCATATAAAATCTTAACATATTGGGAATTAAAATAAGTGTTAGTGAATTTTTGTAATTCATATTGAGGAGTTCAATTGCAGTTTTTAGTGGAATAAACTGCAATTAATTATAGTAAGAATTAAGTCATGCTAAATTCCGAATTAATACTATAATTAGTAGCCTCTTATTATTTCTGTTATCCCTGTTATACCTAGTAAAAACCTGGACTGACTTGAATATAAAGTGACTTGGGAGAAAGGTCATCCAGTAGAGTTAGAGTAGGATTCTACTTGTGCAAGTAGAATCCTACACAATTTTAGGAGCTTGTTTTCGGCTAAAAACGAGTCTACTTAAGGAAGACTATTTTTCACCCAATAACTCACCTTTTAGAGTTGTATTATTCTTACCCACTCAAAGCAATTTCGTCCAATGTCTTACTAAAACCATAGCAAAAGACTGTAGCCCTGGATTCTTGCTGCGTGGAGGATTTGTGCAACGATTTCAAGAGGTTAGTGTTTTCTTATCTCGTAATTGTATCATTGTCTAGTTTACATGTATTTGATCTTTCATTGTTTACTTGCTTCCGACGCACATGTTCTAACAATTTGTCGTCTTACGTCTAATTAATGCAATACATCATGAACAAAGAAATATTAAAACGTGTTGTTTAATGATACATGTTTGGTATGATTATTCTATTTCAAAAACATGATTGTTTATTAGTATTTTAATTATGTTATTATGAATTAATATACATATGCATGAACAATGGTGTTATATTTAATGACAATCTGTTCAATTATGTTTTTTGAATAACGTGACTATTTTCAAGAGAGAGTTCAAGCGGGATTGTTTTTCCATAATCAACAGTGACTGTTGAAACGTAATTGTTTTTCATCATTAAGTTTACGGATTAACAATGTTGTTTTAATAAAAACATGGCTGTTTTAAAGACTATTAGTTCTAAAATTATGAATTAATATACGTAATTATGAACAGTGGCATTTTTTTTTAAAACGAGTGAAAAACTCTTTTTACAATTCTGTTCGAACACAGTTGTTATTAAATAATAATAAAAATATTATTTTGAGTTCTGAAATCATGATTTAACAAACATATGTATATTATGTGATTTGAACCAATCAAAATAATTAAAACCCTTAAAACGCCAAAAACAAAATTATACAAATAGGTCATGAATTTGGAATTCTGAAATTCTGTCGAACTCTAATTGACCTCAAATTTGGTAGGTTCATCGGAAACGACCCAGTGAGAAATACACATCAGCTTCTCTCATGACGTCCATTATTTTTTGGGTATTCGGGATCGTTTAAATGGGGTTTTGGCCATTTTTCTATCTTCTGGAAATTTTTCTTACTAAAAGAAATTTTTTTAAAAAGAAATCAGTGATGGTAGGATTCAATTCCTATGGTTTCCAATCACATTTTACAGTAATATAATGAATTTATATGTTGTCATAGGTCTTCTTCCACATCAGATAAGTTCATTATAGATGATTACTGTAGTTTTGCCTCTAGTTAATTGATTGCTTGTATTAACTCTCCAACTAAGTTACATGTTGATTCAATGAAACTAGGGTTTATAAAAGTGAGATTTACCTATCTTAAATTAACAGTTTACTCTCCATCTGAGTTTGTCCTGTTTTACTTTATGGGGTAAATATCTTACATAACTCATATATTTTGCATGAATAGTTAAGTTTCCCTAACAAATCTAATTGTTTAGTGAGCATGGTTAAATGTGTAATATGCTATTTTTTGAATTTAATTATTATAAATACATAACTAATGATATATTGAATGTGAATATCTCTCAGATTAACCATGTCTTCATTCAATTCACTTACCTCAATTTTGAACCAAAACAAGTTAGAAGGACCGAATTATGTTGAGTGGAAAAGAAACCTTGATATTTTCCTAACTGTTGAAGGTTAGAAATTTGTGATCACTAATGAGTGCCCAGAAAAACCTAAAAATGCTACTGATGATCAGGTTAAGGCCTATGACAAATGGGTCAAGGCTGATGAAATGACGCGATGTTACATTCTTGCCTCTATGGCGAATATTTTGCAACATCAGCATCAGTCGATGGGGTCTGCTTATGACATGCTCGAAAGTCTCAAAGAGATGTTCGGTGAGAAAAATCATGCGGCTAAGAAGACAACCATGAAAGCCCTTTTGAACACCAAGATGGCTGAAGGATCATCGGTCAGGGACCATGTTTTGAAGATGTTGAGTCTTCTGAATGAACTGGAGGTCCTTGGAGTTGTGATTGATAATGAGTCTCAAGTTGAGATGGTCTTGCAGACTCTGCCTGACAGTTTTCAACAATTTTTCTTGAACTATAATATGAACAAAATGGATTTGTCACTGGCGAAATTGTTAATTGAGCTGCAAGATGCAGAATCTATTATCAAACAGCAAGCTCCAGTTGTGGCACTCAATGTTGAGAAAGCTTCGATTTCTAAGTCGGAAGGCGGTAAGAAATAGAAGAAGGCTCAAAAGGTCTTGGCACCGGAGGTGCGACTGGTGTGAAAAAACCCAAAAGCAAATGCTATCATTGCAAGCAACCTGGGAATCACAAAAAACAATGCCCTGCCTATTTGGCAAAGTTGATTAAGCAATGTAATTCATATTTAAATATGGTTGAAAATTATTTAGCGGCTGTCTATACCATGTTTTGGTGTGTAGGTTCAGGAGCCACTAATCATATCTGCACTACTTTGCAGGGGTTTCAAGAAATGTGATGGCTAAGTGAGAATGAAGTTTGCATTTTTCAATCCAATGGCGAGCCAACACCAGCTTTAGCCTTAGGAGATATTAGATTTTCGTTTAGTAGTGATAGAGTTTTAGTTTTGAAAGATGTTCTCTATGTATCTTCTATTAGAAGGAATTTGATTTCAGTTTCGAAAATAACAGATGGTGGTTATAATGTTTATTTTGCTAATAACTCTGCTGTTATTAAGTTTAATAAACATTTTATCTACACTGCTACTAGAGTACATGACCTTTTTATTATTGATATATCTCCTACTCATGCGCTACAAGAACCAAAAGAATTAAATAACATTAATCTGCCACATAAAAGAAAATGTATTTCTGAATTGAGCCAAACTTGTTTATGGAACTTACGTCTAGGTCATATAAATCTAAATAGGAATTCGAGATTGGTCTATGATGGACCTTTGAGTTCATTGAAAGTGGAGTCACTGCCAACATGCGAATCATGTTTATAAGGTAAAATGACCAAGAGACATTTTCCCTCAAAAGGAAGTTGAGCCAGTGATAAGTTAGAATTAATTCACTCTGATTTGTGTGGCCCTGTGAATATACAAGCAAAAGGTGGTTTTGAGTATTTTGTGATTTTCACATATGATTACTCAAAATATAGATACATTTAACTGTTGCGTTGTAAGCTGAATGGTTTGAGAAATTCAAAGAATTTAAGACGAAAACGGAGAAACAACATGATAAATATATCAAAACATTGCGATCTGATCATGGTGGTGAATAACTCTCTGCGGAATTCATTAAATACTTATCAGATTCTAGAATTACATCTCAATTATCTGTTCAAGGAACACCACAACAAAATAGTGTGGCAGAAAGAAGAAATAGGACCCTCATGGAAATGGTTAGATCAATGTTAAGTTATTCCGATTTGCCTTCTTCCTTTTGGGGTGCTTTAGAAACAACAAATTACATTCTAAATTTTGTTCCTTCAAAGTCAGTATCTTCAACTCCAATAGACCTGTGGACTGGGCGTAAGCCAAGTTTACGGCACATTCAGTTTTGGGGTTGTCCAGCACATGTGCTGAAAGGGAAAGCGGATAAATTGGAATCGAGGACAGAAGTATGCATTTTTATTGGATATCCAAAAGGAACTAAAGGCGGTTTATTTTGTTGTCCCAAAGAAAAGAAGGTAATTGTTACGACAAATGCTAGATTTTTAGAAGAGGGCTATTTAATGAACCATATTCCTAGAAGTAAACTAGTTTTACAGGAATTAAGTAATGGAGTAACTAATGACTCATCTATGGAACGCATCCCGGAAGACAGTATTGACGTACCAATGCATTACCATAGTGGGAGAAATGTCAATAGGCAGCAGAATGCACAAGAGCAATTTCCTGACATCTCACTACCCCAAAGTAGTGGGAGTAATGTTGAGCAACCTCATATTGTTGAGCAACTTGAAATTGTTCTGCAGACTGCACTCCAGGAAAAAAGTTAATGATATCCCAGCACCGCAAGGTGTGGAAGATAACATTGACGCTTCAGTTCCGGAAAATGATGTTGTGATTCAACAACAAAATACTGCACATGTAGTGACTAGTCGTAGTGGGAGAATTATAAGGAAACCTCTTCTTTTTGTGCTCTTGGGAGAATCTTATGATAGAATACCTGAAGAGCCTAACACAGAACCTATTAATTACGACGAATTACTACAGGATACAAATGCTGATAAATGGGTTGCTGCTATGAAATCTGAAATGGAGTCCATGTACTCCAATCAAGTTTGGGATCTTTTAGAACCACCTACTAGATTCAAACTCGTTGGTTGTAGATGGATCTATAACAAAAAGAGAGGAGTGGATGGAAAAGTGCAAACTTTTAAAGCTAGGCTTGTTGCAAAAGGGTTTACTCAAAAAGAAGGGATCGATTACGAGGAAACCTTTTCGCCAATAGCCATGCTTAAATCCATTAGGATTCTCTTATCCATTGCTGCTCATTACGATTGTGAGATTTGGCAAATGGATGTCAAGACGAATTTTCTAAATAGAAGTCTTGATGAATGCATCTATATGGCACAACTAGTTGGTTTCATAAAAAGTGACAATGAGCACATGTTGTATAAATTAAAGAAATCCATTTATGGATTGAAACAAGCTTCTAGGGCATGGAACACTTGTTTTGACGCATCGATTAAAAGCTTCGGTTTTGATCAATGTGAAAATGAGTCTTGAGACTATAAGAAGTGGGATGGAGATAAAGTTACATTTTTGGTTTTGTATGTAGATGATATTTTACTCATAGTAAATAATGTGAGCATGTTGAATTCAGTAAAGGAATGGTTGTCCTCACATTTCGATATGAAAGACTTGGGACAAGCGGAACATATCCTTGGGATCAAGCTTATGCGAGATCTCAAGGGAAGGATATTAGACTTATCCCAAGCACTTTATATTGATACTATTCTCACCAGGTTTCGCATGCAAGATTCCAAGAAAGGCTTTCTACCTTTTAGACATGGAATCTCTCCGTCGAAAGATAAATCCCCAAAAACGACTGATGAGACAGAATATATCAAGGCGGTCCCTTATGCTTCTGTTGTAGGGAGTTTCATGTATGCTGTGCTATATACTAGACTTGATATCTGCTTTGCTATTGGCATGGCTAGTAGATTTCAATCTAACCCTAGACGAGAAGGCTGGACTACTGTTAAACATATAATCAAGTACTTGAAAAGGACTAGGGATTATATGTTGGTTTATCACTTAGGTGGTCTTGCACCCAATGGCTATACTGATTCAAATTTCCAGTCATATAGAGATTCTAGAAAATCTACCTCAGGATATGTTTTTACTCTAGGAGGTAGAGCCATAAGTTGGAGGAGTATCAAGCAATCATGTGTTGCTGATTCCACCATGGAAGCTGAATATGGCTGAATCTGAGGCAGCTAAAGAGGTTGTTTGCCTTAGGAACTTCCTAAGAGAGCTTAATGTAGTTCCTTCAGTTTAAGCACCAATTGTACTTTATTGTGACAATAGTGGTGCAGTTGCAAACTGAAGGAACCAAGAAGCCATAAAATAAGTAAGCATATAGAGCGTAAATATCACTTAATTCGGGACATAACTCAGAGAGGTGATGTAAGAGTATTGAAGATTGCGTCAAAGGACAATTTGGCAGACCCGTTTACAAAGAGCTTGCCACAGAAGATTTTTGACAAGCATGTAGAAGGAATGGGTGTTAGAGTAGTAGACGCATGGTTACGAGTCTAAGTGGTAGATTGTTGGGATATACTATTAACCATGCGATTTAGACATAGTATTTTGTTTAATTCTTTATGGAACAATTGTTTATTTAATTTATTCAATTCAATAAAGTACTTTTTAAATAGATCATTTGTTACATGTGTGTCCTTTTAGTTATGTAGTAGATAATTTAGTGTATGGAGTCTTAGCTTATGCACAGAAGATTAAATTGTCAGTTCACATAATTAATAAACTATGTTCACAATCGAAGATATTATTGGAAAAAATGTCTTGATGATTGTAGCACATGATTATAGTATAATTTATCTTGATTATGGGAGTGATTTTACTCAAACTTCTTGTGCTAGTATACTTAGCGTATATTGAACGGGCCAAGTAGAGAAAAGAAGTTTTTGTACGGAATATATATATATATATATATATATATATATATATATATATATATATAAAATCTTCTCTAATTCATTAAAATGAACTTATACTCCTAATTTTGATATAATTCTTATGATCAATGTGATTTGTTTATTGTTTAGATTTATCAAAAGGTACAACTCTATTCAGTGTTAGTGTATACCTAATACATTGGACAATAACGAATAAAATTTGTGAAATAATAATTAGTTGATAAAATTCATGACTCGGTTTTGAGTTTGATGATACCCCTTTATGTAAGCTTATAAGTTTTCATGTAAAAGCCTGACCGGTGAATTTTGTATTCGTCACATGAAATAGTTTAAGGGGGATTATAAAGGATTTAATTAGTTGATTAAATTAAATTTTCAGTGATTTAATTTAATTAACTGGTATTTAGAATCTTAACATGGGGAGTTAAGATGAGCGTTAGTGAATTTTTTGAAATTCATATTGTGGAGTTCAATTGTCGTTTGTTAGTGGAATAAACTGCAATTAATTACAGTAAGAATTAATTCATGCTAAATCCCGAATTGGTACTATAATTAGTAGCCTCTTATTATTTTTATGGTCCTTGCTATACCTAATAAAAATCTGGACTGACTTGGGTAAAAAGTGACTTGGGAGAAAAGTCATCCGGTAGAGTTAGAGTAGGATTCTACTTGGCAAGTAGAATCCTACATGTTTTTAGGAGATTGTTTTTGGCTAAGAACGATCCTACTTAAGGAAGACTATTTTTCACCCAATAACTCACCTTTTAAAGTTGTATTATTCTTTCCCACTCAAAGGAATTTCGTCCAAGGTCTTACTAGGACCATATCAGAAGACTGCAACCCTAGATTCTTGCTGCGTGGAGGATTTGTGCAACAATTTCAAGAGGTTAGTGTTTTCTAATCTCATAATTGTATAATTTTCTAGTTTACATGTATTTGATGCCTGGATTTTTTACTTGCTTCCACTGCGCATGTTCGAACAATAACAACATCCCCGTTCCAGGCTAGTGACTTAAACCCCAGAATTCCACCAGAACCCNCCACCCCCCCGATATTTCTAACAGAGCCCCTCAAACTGAAATAGATGAAGAAATCCCTCAGAAAAATTCCTTTATGAAAATCTTACTGGAAAATTTTTTGTGTTCGTCCACTTCTTATGGGTTAAATTGCCAATTGTCGCCTAGTTCCTATTTCGAATTAAATGCGGGAAAAATTCCAATTCCTTTGTCTAGTGAGGACAAAATATGACTATACCAACCATGAAAACACTCCCTAATTATAAAGTTGTTTGGGAAAAAATTTCCCACCAGCTACTATGAGCAAAACTCACACACTTATGGAAGCCACTCGAACCACTCATACTAATTGATTTGGGATGGGAATTTTTCATTGTCGAATTCAGCCTGGAGGAAAGCATGAGCAAAATCTTGACTGAAAGCCCATGGTTTGTAGCTGGGCACTCCCTTTCTGTCTGTCAGTGTGAACCCAACTTTGTCCCGGCATAATCAAAGTTATCGACAACAGCAATATGGATGAGCTACCATAATTGCCAACAAAGTTTTATGACAAATCAATTTTAGAACAAGTGGGAAACATGATAGGTAAGCTATAAGAAATTGACACTTGTACCTCATCTACACTATGGTGGCCGTATGCTAGAATTTTTGCTCAAGTGTCGATTGAAATATCAGTCACAACTATTGTCACCATTGACACATACAACCAACCAATCTTATATGGGAGAGAAGGGATCTTATGTAAGGTATGTGGGAGAATCTGTCATACTTTAAGGGGTTGTGTATTATTACCCAAACCCAAACCACCTAAGGATCTGATAGAACCCGCTATAGCTCCACTAGCAACCCTAATGTACAGGATGCAGAACATCCATGACGAATAGTACCCTTTTCGAAGAACAAATGAGGCCAATACAGAGGAGAACGAACAAGAGACACTCCCAAGGGACCAAATTCAGCTAAAAAGGTTCAACGTCTCCTCATGTAAGTTCCTTGGTCCGAAATCAAACACCTCAATTGGGTTCTCTCTCATCTTATATAAGGGTAAGGACTCGGAAAGCTAATTGGGATCTCATAGGCAGTCAGTGGGAAACCAACAGGAAATGGACCCACAAATGGGCCACCGCACTGGAGACCCAATCCAAAATACGGACAAGGGTAAAACAAATGCCCCTCCACACACCAATATTACAGGAACATTATGGCATCTCCCGTATTCTAACCCAATATCAAAAGATGCCAATCTGAAGAAAAAAAGGTCAGTCCCCAAAGTCCAAAAATAGGTGCCAAGTACCATAATGTGGAATGAAAAGATCCCTCCCCACAAAATGACAATATGCCCCCTATAAAATATGCCTCACTCTAAAAATGAGAGCATCTCATTTTTGGAAAAAGATACTCTGACAACCTAAATCCAATTAAAGTGGGCCACCACCCTCCCATGGTACACCAAACCGACCATACACTGCTTCCACAGACAAACCACTATAGAAACTCCTCTAGTTGCATCTCTCCCAGTAGAGGTAATCGAGTACCTACTGCAAATCAATTGACTTCTCTGATCAGTAAAGTGACACTGGTTTTCAATCCTTAAAGATTGAGAATTGATCATAAATCCTCCTACACGAAACCCAACGATGAAGTAATTGTTTATAGCCATACTACTCCGAGTTATGAGTTCCCTCCAAACAAACTCGGCAGATTCTAAGAGGAAAAAATCCTTAACGGAGAACCAAAACCCCAACAGTCAACACCAAGACACGCCACCACTTACGATCTCCTCCATACCACTTCCAACGGAACACACACTGAAATGGTGGCTAGAGGTGATGCTACATGGACACTCCCAATCACTTCAAATGATGATAGGGACAGCCTCAGTAGTGATCCACATCCAAAACCCGAGGTATTTAGCTCGTGCAACTACCCATATGCTAAATTAAGGACTAGAGGATTTTGGCCACCAATTGTTGATGTCCACGTTGCTGCAAGCCCAGTACATGGGAACCCAACAACCCCTATTGATGGAGGAGAACAACAACCTGATGGGTCAACTCTGCTAAACCATACCCATCTTCCCACTAAAGAATCTAGTAGCTTTTATTCCATCCCCTGCCTTCAAACTTTGGCCACCATTGGGTCATATACCACCACCACCACCAAACTCTTTGTCTCCGCTGGAACAATTGAATGGGGGACCAACCAAACCCTAGATTACCTCAGGGAATCCAATCCAGACCGGGAGAACATAGTGGTAAAGCTAGGAGTCTCAAAGAAAAAAACTTTCCTCATGTAGGAGCCTCTAGAGATCGAGTTTAGAGAGTAGTAAAGAGAAATGCTTATTGCTTTATGCCCCAAAAAACTCCTAAGCTGCAAACTAGATCTCTGAGTGCCTTCATCTCTAAGCTCATAGAACTCAGCATTATTTCTAGGCCAACTGGTGGGCCTAGTGAAACCAAACACTATGGGAAATGGGAAGGGAAACAAGAGGAAGGACCCAACTTAGAACCCTTTGCTGATGAATTTCATAATATGGATTGTGAGGGGAGCCAACAATGTTGAGTTCTGTAGGCACTGTTCCTCTATGTTAAAGTTATACAACCCTACAGTGCTTGTCTTGCTACAGACAAGGATGGATGACCACTAGCACCTCACTGTCGAGCTATAAATTGATAATCAATTCCAAAGTCCTGCGATTGGGCAATCTAGGGGCATTGTGATAATGTGGGAAAATGACCCTGTTAAGCTTGAGGAGGTCTCCACTATGCCATAGGGAGTTCATGTCATGGTGAAGGTAAACCGATACACTTCTAACTGGATTTTCTATGCTATTTATGCTAGAATTTGTTTAAATGAAAGGAATAGTGTGTGGGACTATCAAGAGGACCCCACCTTCATTTACAAGAGCAGTTGTCTTGTGGGGGTGATTTTAATGAAATACTGAAAGCAAGGGATTAATTTGGAGGAAATAGCATGAATAATAGTTGAAGTAACAGGTTCTGAAACTGTTTGAACCAGTGTAGACTTGTAGACCTAGGATTTAAGGGGTCAAAATATACTTTGAGCGATAAAAGGAATACTATGAGACATGACCTAATTCTTGAAAGGCTAGATAGGTGTTTTTTCACAGATGATTAGATGGAAATGTTTCCTGAATCCACTATTCTCATCTCCCTAGAAATCACTCTGAACCTTGCTCAATCCTCCTTATCATTATAAGCCACCACCAAAATGGTCATAGTAAGCCCTTTTGGTTTGAATCTATGTGGTGCAACGACCCTGAGTTCTCCTCCAATTTTTCATGAGAGTTTCCCACCTACTGATGACCTTCTAAGAGAAACTAGTGTTTTTAAGAATAGGGTGGCTAATTGGAACAAGCAAATGTTTGATAATATTTTCCAAAGGAAAAGACACATTCTTTCCAGACTAATTGGCATTCAAAAGTCTAATGCCTACCCCTTCAGTAGATTCCTCCATGAATTAGAGGCCAACATCCAACATGAGTTCTCTGTAATTCTCAAGAATGAAGATGACTTCTGGAAGTTGAAATCTAGAATCAACTAGTTGTGTGAGGGTGATGCCAACACTAGGTTTTTCTCAACTACCACCCTTAATAGAAGGAGGAGGAATATGGTCCTATGCTTGAAAGATAAAGGGGAAACCAAATCCAGGAACCTTATCACATCGAGGATACCAACCTGAGTTACTTCACTAATAGCTTTACCACTGGCCATCAATCCTCCACTAGGCATATTTATCACAATGTTTATAGACCACTAGTCCTATCAAGCAGTGACCAAGCAATTTTAGACTCCCCCTTAGTTTATCTGAGATCAAATGTGTCATCAAGTCTTTTAAAACACTAAAAGATCTAGGGCTTGATGGACTTTGGCATATCCCTATCTAATCAGGTCAACAATTTCTGTTCGAGGGCCTTCTCCACTAGCACAATGGCTCTAGAAATAAACAAAACCTACCCCTGTCTGATCCCAAAATTCCCAAATGCAACAATGCTGAGGAACTTCAGATCTATTGGCATGTGAAACACCATGTACAAGATGGTCACAAAGATCATTGTGAACAGAATCAAGACATTCCTTAACAATATCATTGGGCCCACCCAGGCTAGTTTTCTCTCTAATACGAGAGTTGCTGATAATGTCATTGTTTTCCAAGAACCTATCACACAATTCCAGAAAATGAAAGGGAAGAATATCAGCATGATCTTAAAATTTGACTTAGAAAAAGCCTTTGATAAGACTTGGGTGGTCCTTCATTAGAGGCTTCCTTCTCTTTTTTAACTTCCCTACTAAGCTGATCAATCTAATCCTATCTTGCGTTTCTTCAATCTTCATATCTATCCTGGTAAATGCAACTCAGATCAACTACTTAAACCCAAACAGGGTTATTAGGCAGGGGGATCCCATATCTTCATACCATTCATAATCTGCATGGAGAGACTCTCTAGGAACATTGAGAATACTGTTCTTAGGGAAGAATGGTTCCCTATCAGTATCAGTATGGGAGGCCCTAGAATTTAAAACATGTTATTTGCTGATGATCTGACCCTATTTGCAAGAGACAATAGGAAATATTGTGGAGCAATCTTAGCATCCCGAGAGAAGTTCATTGTTTCTTCACGATAGAAGGTCAACTTCCTAAAATCCAAAGTTATTGTCTTTGCTAACTGTAAAGATGACTGGCCTAACCTCTGTAGCTACCTCCTAGGTATTAAGAAGCGCAATGTTTTAGGAAAATACTTGGGTTTCCCTATCTTCCATAAAAGTCCTACCAACATTGATTTCCAATATATCCTTGACAACCCGAACAAAAAGCTTGCAGACTGAAAATCTAAGTTCTTAAAAATTGTTGGTCACACAACTCTGGCAAAGTCCAGCATGGGTAGTATCCCCAGCCATGTGATGCAATATGTTAAACTGCCAACACATATATCCAACCAAGTTGACAGAATCTAGAGGAATTTTATCTGGGGAACCACCTTAGAGAAAAGGAAACTGCACATGGTTAATTGGGACACAATAACCAAGCCAAATAATAGGGGGATGGTTTGAAACAACCTCATATGAAGAATAAAGGTAGCCAAACAAGCCTAGCATGGAGACTGTATCACAACACATACTTTATTTAGGCTATAATTTTCTTGGGGAAGCACTATAGTGGGAGACTGACCAGGGCTAAGGCCAAAATTAGGACTTGGCAATGTGTTCAAGAGGGCTGGAGGATATGCACTAAGACATCTAGACAGGAAGTCCACAAATGGGACAGAGTAAATTTTCTAACTGACACTTGGATCCCAAACATGTAATCCCTACAGTCCATTCTTAAGGTCCATGGCAAGAAACTGAACTAGCAATGAATATCAATACCATGCACTGTAATGGGGAGTGAGATCTTATTTTCAGTAACCCATCCCTCAAGACATCACCATTATTATCCAATGCCTTTTATTCCCTATAATACCAATACTGAAGATAAACTAATTTGGAACCTCACCAGCAATGGTCTTTTTAGTGCTAAGTCTTCCTACTTATTCATTGTTTCCAACCTAGAGCATAATACTAACTAAGAAGACATTTTAGTTGGATTTGGAGGCTAAAGGGCCAAATAACATTATGTTTTTATTTGGCTCATGTAGAAGAATAGATTGCATACAGGGAAACACCTACACTACATTGGTTGAGGGTCAACCTCAACTGCTCCTACGGTGGTGTTGATGTGGAAGACATTGACCATATTTTCTTTGAGTGCATGACTGCAAAAAAACTTCTGGTTGAAAATATTACAACAATTCACTAATCAATCATTCTCCCATGTTCTATCATTTTCTATGCATAACTGGGATTACACATGGAACAAGCTTTAAACGATGCCTTTTAATGATTTCATTTGCTGGAAGTTTTTACTTTCTTTCTGCTTCTGGAACATTTGGTTAACTAGAAATAATAATGTGTTTGATAATAAGGGAAACAACATCCCTGTTGATCAAAAAATTGCTAGGGCGGTCGAATACTATCATGTGGCAGTTCATCATATAGCCACCCCAAACAAAACCATCCTTTACCTTAAATGGAAATCCCCTACTATTGGTTTTCACAAACCAAACACTGATGGGGCTGCATGTACAACAACTGGCCTAGGTGATTGGTGGGGTATTTAAAAACAATAGGGAAGATTGGGTGTTAGGTTACATGAAGGGAGTACCACATACCACCAGCATCATGGTAGGGCCTTAAAATTGCTTTGGACCAGAATTTGATACCTCTTGATATAGCCACTGATTCTGAAGAAGTGATAAGAATGCTAAAGCATGGTAACCTACCTTACTATTCCATTATTTCTGAATGCATGTCACTAATGGAGCAGCTGGGGAGCCCAGCAATAGAGCTGTTACACCCCGTATTTTTGTACGTGAAAGTACGCCTTAAGTAAATTGATGAAAGATCGGAATGAGATATTACATCCTGCATTTTTCCGTACGTTAAAGTTTCATCGTAAGTTAATCGACGTAAGTTTGGGAATGAGATTATTTTAAGATTATAAGCATTTTATGCTATTTTAAACAAGTAATGAGTAAATTCGTGAAGGTGAGAGGGTAAGCAAATCGAAGAAAATGAATTTCGTCAAAGTTCGACATTTTCGTAAGGTACCATATGGCCATGATAGTAAGGTGTATAAAGTGTGTTAAAAGTGAGTAGTAATTTAAATAAGTTCACACTGCGTAATAGCAACGGGATTTGGAATTCTAAGAGAGCACGGTACAATCTTTCTCAAGAACAACATACAGATTTTCCCCTACTTCGATCCGCCGTTACGTGTTGTCGCAATCAACGGGTATTAAAGAGATTGTCAAGAGAATCAGTTCAGGTATGTTAAGGCTAAACTTTCTCTTCATTTTGCATGATCTCGTAATTACACAAGTTTGATAACGAGGTATTAAGAAAAATAAATTCATATCCCGGAATTTACGTATATTTTTCCTAGTCTTGTAAGTACAATATTCGATTGAGTATTTCCTTCTTCCAATCAAGAGAGCGGAGAGTCTATATATAGAGTATTACAGTATTTTCATTACCATCGAGCTATAATCGATGGGCAGGCCCCTAAGGGGCAACCTCTGATCAGATGGTAAGTTATATACCGAGCCTACTGCGGCCGAGCGCCTATGAGCAAGCCCAGTTGGTCAAGATATAGAGACCAGTATGGCCGAGCGCCTATGAGCAAGCCTACTATGGCAGAGCAGTTATATATATATATATAGGCTTGCTCATAGGCGCTCGGCCATAGTAGGCTTGCTCATAGGCGCTCGGCCATACTGGTCTCTGTATCTTGACCAACTGGGCTTGCTCATAGGCGCTCGGCCACAGTAGGCTATATATATATATATATACCGAGCCTTATAGGGCCGGGAAACTATTTTATTTACTATATTGAGAGAGTTGAGTCAGTATTAGAAGGTAAGAATATCTTCAGATTATCTTTGACTTCCAGTTGCTTTCACTTATTATATTATCAGTTCAGTTTCAGCTTTCAGAATATTGCCTTACATACTTGGTACATTATTTCGTAGTAACGTCCCTTTTCTGAGGGAATGCATTTCATGCGTGCAGGTTCAGACAGACAGATGGGTAGACCTCCTCATTAAGTGTTGCCCGAGTTCAGCTTGATCGGTAAGCTCCATGCCTTTCGGGGTTGCCGGGTCTAGAGCTTTATGTACATCTTGTGTATATATGTATATGTGTTATGAGTAGGTCGGGGAGCTGTACTGATCACACTATGTCAACCAATAGAGGCTTGTAGACATATCCTATTAGTTAGTGCAATATGTTGGGCTGGTAGACCTTTATGTATATTTTGTTGGTTTGCCAGCTGTAGCAGTTATGACAGCCTTGTCGGCCCAACTTTATATTTATATTTAGTCAGCATTCGCAGTTGTCTTGCGATGCGGACCATGGCCAAAGTATGAAGTCACATGTTCAGTGTTCCTTATTCGCAAGTTGGTACGCAAGGTTAGGTGAGGCACCGGGTGCCGGTCTCGCCCCCAGGTTCGGGGCGTGACAAAAGTGGTATCAGAGCAGTTCCGTCCTATGGAGTCTACAAGCTGTGTCTAGTAGAGTCTTGTTATGGGTGTGTTGTGCACCACACTTATAAGCAGGAGGCTACACGACATTTTATACTGTTACTCTTTTTCTTACTCTAGATCGTGTGGTAGAGCTCACTTATAAGAATTCAAATTCCGAACTTCTATTTTATTCGTAATAAGACGATGCCTACATTCAGAAAGACGATCAATAAGAGATATAGTTGTGGAAGTGTTGAGTTAGAAGAATTTGATTTTTCATCTTGCTTATGATGAGTAAATGAGAGGTCTTCAGCAAATCATGCGTGTACTAAAAGGTGTACGGTTCTTGATAAGGAGCTTTTAGGAAAGAATACTTATCCACTTTTATGGTAAAAAGGAATAACGGAATGAGAAGTTAGACACGAGTTGCATAAAGTAAGAGAAGCAAGATGAAGAAGGGTACGAGGTACCCAGTTAATAAATATTATCATTATTTACCATTCAGGAAGGGAGATATAAGCATTTTGAATTACCTTCAGCAGTAATAGATGTATGTGCAATCGACAACACATATCTCAATCATGCCCTATGGGATCTAACAAATACAGTTTAAGAGAAGGACAGGATAGAAGGATCCGGCTGGGGTTAGAGTAACCCAAAAATATGAATGGATGGTTTGCGTTAGTTGACGTTTCCGAAGGATATTACAAAGGTGCTAATGGATCTTCTTGTGAGATACCTAGATGGTGCACTCTAAAATAATACAGCTAGATATGAGTACTACAAAGACGTGCACTGGATCCTGGAAGGGGTAGATATTACCTTATTGTGGCTCCCGTCCCTAGTAGAGAAAGAATGTTTGGAAATTCGAAGAGCCAATGGATGAAGTAAGGGGAGCTAAAAGAAAAAGAATGTTTTGTTCGAATTTTCAGAATAAAGTGATAGATAGAAATATCAGTAGGGAAGTACGAAGAGGGATAATGAAGCATTATGAGTGGGATGTGATACATGGATGGCAGCGGTAGAGTGTTACATGATCTATAGTCAAATGAAGAAAGAGACGAGAGGTGATGGTCCTTAAGACAACAAAAGAGTATAGGACATACAGTTATATCCTCATTTAGAGAAATAAGTTCGCGACTCTAACGTGATTAACAGAAGGGAAAGTTAGACCCCAGAGTAATAGAAATCAGTATGGACTGGTGAACAAGATAAACTAAACATGAATTAGGAACTGAGTAATTTGATAATAGTCAGCATCATGAGAATTTTAGATTGCATTCCGACAATAATAGAATAGACAACAGAAGAAGTTCATGATGAATTCAGAGAATGGTCATTCAGGGAGACGCTTCCCTAAAGCAAGAAATATGAGCAAAGTTAAGCTTAAGGGACTGTATGTGCCAGTTACACTAAGTGTCACCATCGCGAGTGAGGAATTTTTTTATCCTTGGTACAGAAGGATTACCGCAAGGGGCATAAGGGTCATTGATGATGTGAAAGGACTCCAAAGATGAAGATGAAAAACATCTATATGAAGGTCGTCATAGCTCCAAGTTTTAGTATTCCCCTAAAGTGGGGAATATGGAATGATAAAGGAAAAATGCGATAAAAAAAAGAAAGGGATGAGATTGCACTTATCCAAATGTTACAGATATGCTATGATTCGAGAACTTTATGTAAGCACGACGTCAAAAATAAAAAGGAAGGGTTCCTGCCCGGGATGTTGTTGATAGATAAAGCGCCAGTACGTGAGGAAAATTAAGGCAAGGAAATAACCCAAGAAAGATTATGCAAATATGAATATGATAATGGGCCGACGAGTAGTTAGTAGTTGATTCAGGAATATCCTAGTCATGACTAGACAAGAAGTTACAGACAAATCAGCAGATCATGGAAGATAAATGTAGTAAATCCCAACATGGAGAATTCAGCCTCACAGTAATGTCATTATAATACTTGAGATATATTCAAATAGGAGTAGGGATAGTTAAAGGTAATGTATGAGTGTTACAGGGATAAAAGAAAGTGCCACTAGGAAGGCAGTCAAAATATCAGTTCAGAAGAAACCCTACAAGCACAAGGGCACGAAGGTAAGCAACTACAGATGATTATAGGTAAGGAACGATATCAAAAGGTTCGTAATAAGCTCACATCTTTACGAGAGTCAAGGGTTCTCCCTAAGTACTACAATGAAAGACTAGCTGAGGACATAAGGAAGAAGGCTTCAACATAAGCACAATGACCTAAAGAGGAAATGATCGTGTAACAACAGTCTCGCAACAACATTGTAAGCACTCCATAAGAAAATGGCACCAACTGTGGCTAATGAACCAAAAGTAAAATCAGAAGTGATATCGAAGATATATGAGTTGTATGGAATTCCAATATGCGTGGGCACTAAGATAAGCTAAGTATGCACACGTAAGGGGGAAGAAAGACCAGGAAACGTAAAAGCTTACGTTTAAAGAAAGCTGAGAAGGAACAAAAGGAATTATTCGATCAATGATCCAGAGTTAGTTACGTTATGGTTGTACTTAAGAGTTTGGAGTTTTATACATGCAACATATACAGCCGTGGAAGATTCCGGTATAAGTTAAAAGAAATAATTGAGCCTGGGTTATAGATCGAATTGTTAAAGGATTATATCATGGATATTCCATAGCGCCCATTAAATGCTAAACATAATAACTAATACCATTAACCGCAGATCAGGAGATAGCTTAAGCCTACATAAAGGCTGATTGGAAGAAGGAGGAAACTAAAGCGTTACATCAATGAAGTAAATCAGGAATATGATTATTGGACCCAGAAAATTATAGAAATCGTGATTGAGCACATTACAGGGTCACTCTTAATATCAGAAGTACAAGAGTGATACTACAACAAACATATTCTATAACAGCCATACGATAAAGCTGGTTAGAAAAGTACCAGCCTTATAAGAAGTCAGTACGAAGCTCACATTGGATTGTGCATGCACCAGATGTTCAAGTATTATAATAGAGCTTCAAGTTATGGACGTGAATTACACCTAGGTGGAAGGGAGGTCATGAAAGATATAGAAGATACGATGTGATATTTTAAGGTAAGTAAGGTAAAGGTGAACAATGTACGAGATACTCAAAGGCAGAAGATCGTGAATAGTCCATACTTCGGATAAAAGGCTAGAAGCACGGGGATTCAATATCTAGGAATAATAGCGGAATCATCAGTAGCATATCTTCCAGCCTATGGTATAGGAATCAAAAAGCTTGATTAAGAGAATAAAGAAGAGTTAGAGACGATATGATGTCTCGCTTGATATTCCAAAATAACATAAGAAAATCTATGATCCAAGCAATTTGAAAGGTTGCAAGTAATATAAATAAATATGTGTAGGTCGCAAGATATTATATGGTAAAGCGACAAGGTTCTAGAAGACATGAGTAAGGATAAGAATGGGCGAGTGAGAAGGTAACAAAAATGGATAAGTCCTCAGGATTAAGACCATGAAAACAAGAAGAGCAGATGATTTATCTAAGTTATTCAAATCTCACTATAGCCTGAATGAACTCAAAGGAGTCTAAGACTAATAGCATTTAGAAGAGATGGAATGTTGCCCTGGTAATAGAATGAGGGTTTAATTGTGATAGATAAAGGATGGCGTTTGGGCCTTCGATTAAGTAATAAAAAGAAAGGGATCTCGTGAATTGGACATGTTTAAAATACCCATGTAAGGTGAATCGCATTGGAATGCTGTGAGATACCGTTATGAAATCATGGTATCACCCCAGGTGGATTAGTCTAATCATTTCAGATGTTCCCTGATGAAACGTGAACCCTAGCGACAGTGTTACATAAAAGGTTAAGTTATCAGAGGTAGATTATAGATCAATATTGAGGTGAATCAAAAATGGATGGATAAAAGTTATGAAGTATGAGATGAGATTAGTCCGTCATTCTTAAGATGAACAGTAATGTGGGAGCAGTAAAGGGCAAAGATTTATACATACTGGATAAGCAATGAAAGTAACCTGGACTTTGGTAGCAGACCTCACTAACGAGAGATCGAGGTATAAGTTATGGTATAGTATGAACTACTTGGATACAGTAAAGTCATACGGATGGATAACCAGGTCTATGAAATAAGATATAGCAATATTCGTAAGTTCGACAAAATACCAGGCGAAGAACTTCAGTAATGGCTAAAAATCGGAGGAAAAAGGAAAGAAGAGACGCATAAGCGCACTTACAATGTCAGAGTCGTACATGCTGCATGATAGAAGGCAACAACAATTACGAGATTAGAAAGATTAAAGGGGGGAATGCCCTGACCTTTGGAATTATTCACAGAACAATTGCCTAGATTGCAAGGAGAGTACTAAAGTATTTGGAAGACATAAAAGTGATAAGTACACCAGTCAACATTCGAGGACGAATAGTCCAAAGGGGGGATGATGTTACACCCCATATTTTTGTATGTGAAAGTACGCCAAAAGTAAATTTATGAAAGCTCGGAATGAGATATTACATCCCGCAATTTTTTCGTACCTTAAAGTTTCATCGTATGTTAATCGACGTAAGTTCGGGAATGAGATTATTTTAAGAATATAAGAATTTTATGCTATTTCAAACAAGTAATGAGTAAATTCGTGAAGGTGAGAGGGTAAGCAAATCGAAGAAAATAAATTTCGTCGAAGTTTGACATTTTGGGATAAAATACGGCCCGAGCTAAAATACCCGGTATTTATGGACTAATATCATATAAGGTACCACATGGCCATGATAGTAAGGTGTATAACGTGTGTTAAAAGTGAATAGTAATTTAAGTAAGTTGAGATAATTTTTAATTATGTGGATGATTTGGTAACTAATAATTTTTTGTGGGAGATTAGCTAATTAATTACAACATTTGGATAAGTCTAACCCCCCCCCCCCCTAACGTAGCTTCCCAAAGGGACCTTGATGATGAGTATTAACTCACACAAAAAAGGTGGCAAATTTTGGAGGGGTTCTTTGCTAAGTCATCACCTAGTGGGGCCAAAAATTCAACTAATGTCATATAAGAATATGATCATTTCACAAAGAAAAAGTACGGTGCAATTTCATACAAGAATGATCAATTCACAATCTTCAATTCTAAATCACAAGAAACGTGAATTAAAACTAAGGAAAGTAACAGATTTTGCGTAAATTTTCATCTAAAGTTACATTGCGTAATAGCAACGGGATTTGCAATTCTAAGAGATCACGGTACAATCTTTCTCAAGAACAATGTACAAATTTTCTCCTACTTCGATCTGCCGTTACGTGTTGCTGCAATCAACATGTCTTAAAGGGATTGTCAAGGAAATCGATTCAGGTATGTTAAGGCTAAGATTTCTCTTCATTTTGCATTATCTCGTAATTACACAAATTTAATAACGAGGTATAAAGAAAAAAAATTCATGTCCCGAAATTTACGTATACTTTTCCTAGTCTTGTAAGTACAATATTCATTGAGTATTTCCTTCTTCCAGTCAAGATAGAAGAGATTCTATATATACAGTATTAAAGTATTTTCATTACCAACGAGCTATAATCGATGTGCAGCCCCTATTAGGCAACCTCTAATCAGATGGTAAGTTATATACCGAGCCTACTGTGGCCGAGCGCGTAGGAGCGAGCCCAGTTGGTCAAGATATAGAGCCCATTATGGTCGAGCGCCTATGAGCGAGCCTACTATGGAAGAGCAGTTATATATATATTTACCGAGCCTTATAGGGTCGGACCTCTATTTTACCTACTATATTGAGAGAGTTGAGTCAGTATCAACAGGTAAGCATATATTAAGATTATCTTTGACTTCCAGCTGCTTTCACTTATTATATTATCAGTTCAGTTTCAGCTTTCAGAATATTGTTTTACATACTCGGTACATTATTTCGTATTGACGTCCCTTTTCTGGAGGCGTTGCATTTCATGCGTGCAGGTTTAGACAGACAGACGGGTAGACCTTCTCATTAAGCATTTCCCGAGTTTAGCTTGATCGGTAAGCTCCATGCCTTTCGGAGTTGCCGGGTCTAGAGCTTTATGTAAATCTTGTGTATATATGTATATGTGTTATGAGTAGGTCGGGGAGCTGTTTCGATCACAGTATATCCACCAGTAGAGGCTTGTAGACATATCCTGTCAGTTAGTGCAGTATGTTGGGCTGGTAGGCCTTTTATGTATAGTTGTTGGTTTGCCAACTGTAATAGTTATGACGGCCTTGTCAGCCCAGCTTTATATTGATATTTAGTCAGCATTCGCAGCTGTCTAGCAATGCGGCCATGAAAAAAGTATGACATCACATGTTTAGAGTTCCTTAGTTGCATGTTGGTACGCAAGGTTAGGTGAGGCACTGGGTGCCGGTCTCGCCCCCAGGTTCGGATGGTGACAAGAGCATAGCTTCAGGAAGCAGAACTAAGTAGTGGACCTCCTCGCTAAGATAGAAAGGGAATTTTTGACAGGACTGACTTTTTGGCAGTTCCTTCGATGTTTGTAAACAAAGCAGTGTGGACAGACACCCTAGAAGCTGTATTTAGTAGGAAAATTAAAATTTGTAATACTAGTATAATGCTGGACAATGATGATGAAACTCAAGAGAGCCCATGATCTCCTTATCATGGTGTAGCTTTTTAAAACACTACGTATATAGTAGACCCAAAAAAAAAGCAACAAATTGGCATAGGATTCAACGATTAAAGGGAATTTGAATTTGTGTTGAATTCCTCGCAGCATAATGTGAACAGAACATTATGGATAAAAAAAGAGGTCAGTGGCCAATCTAATTAATCAATATATGATGTAATTTAAGGAGAGAAAGGGAGTCTCTAATTATAATTTAATAGTATAATTAAATAAATAATCTCAAAATTTTATTATTAAAGAATAAATAAATCTTTTNGTTTAGGTTTTGTGGTCGTGACATAAACATAGAATTATAAGATTTGAAATTTCTTAAAAAGCCATATATATATATATATATATATATATATATATATATATATATATATATATATATATATCAAATAAAATATTTACCCCTGAAGTCACTATATATTAGAAGGCTATCATATAAATTAAAAAAATACTTATACATAATATCCTAAGTATTAGATTTAAATAAGCAAGGTTATTTTGGTATATGCTATATTTTGTTAACAGTATTTATGGTAAAAAGAAAAGTCCAAACTGCTTCTGCTTCTGCTTCCGAGGAAAAGCTACTTTTTTCTACTTCTCAGAAACTACTTCTGCTTCTTCCTAAAAGTACTTTTCCCCTAAAATGCTTGGTCAGACACCTTAAGTTGAGAAATTAGTACTTTTGGAATAAAAACCACTTTTGGCCTTTGGAAAAGCTTGGACATACAGGCTACAAATGTTGTAGATTTAGGTGTATGAGTTTAGGACTTTTAACAATAAGTAGGACATAATAACTGGTGTTTGGCTATAAATACATGCCTTTGCATATAAATTGCCTTATATTATACCTCTATTTTGATAAATTTAGTGTAAATATTTGTGACTCGAGCTTAATAATATATGGATGGAAACCTGCAAATTAGAGCCAAAATAGAAGATTTTAGAGGGAGTATGATTTTTGGTATCCAGGTTGGATCCAAGCACCAATCAAAACTCAAAGGCAGCGAAAACAGAGTTGGGTCCCTAGGTTGGCACCAGGCGCTCTAGCGGGACTCTTTTCCTATTTTGTCTAAGACTTGGTAGTTTTGACCCTACATGTTCCCAACATGTATAAAATCGGTTCTAAATCTATTACTTAGATGTAAGATATCATTGGAAAGACAAAAAGGCTACGAGAATACTTGGAAGCAAGAAACCACAAGAGTTTTCTCTATGTTCTTCCTTAATCTGTATTTTAATATTTTCGAATATTATTATGATTGTTAGTATGATTATGAGTAGCTAAACCCTTTTATGTAAGGTTTGGTAGAACCTATTGGAGGATTATTCTTCATTGCATTTAATATAAATTTTCCATTAAATTTTCTCTACTTGTTCAGTTACGGTATTATTGTTGTTGATTGAAGGACTCTCGATTGACCGTGCCTATTTAGCGTGTATTTCTTGGAAAAGGATAAATATTTAGGTAATTATTGATCAATATCACTCCTAATGTATGTGAGGAATCAATATGGTAGATTTAAAGGTGGGTTTAGGAATAACGAAATCTTGGTGTGATCTTAGTGAACGATAAAGTAGTGCCAGCTAGCGTAGTCGCAAGAATACATCTTGTTAATAGTGGTAGTTTCTCGGAAGAGAATTACGACACTTAAATTGCTCGCGATCGGTAGAGAGAACTTAGGTGAACTTATAGGAGACATAGCTGGGAAGATTCTAACGATTGGTAAAATCATCATCCAGACTTTTTCAATCTTCTCTACAACCTTCAGCTGATGGTCTATTTGAAATAGCCTTTCTACTCCTCCGGAGTAAGGGTAAGTTCTGCTTACACTACCCTCCCAGACCCCACTTGTGGGATTTTACTAGGTTGTTGTTGTTGTGTCTACAACCTTCATTTTATTAGTAATAAAATTACAGTAGTTAAATTCCTTTGCTTTTAGTAAGTAAACAATCAAATCATCATTAACATTTCTGGAAGTTATTTGAATTCTTACGAGACTAGTAGTTGTGATTAGTAGGTAAATTTTCGGTGGGATTCGGCTATGGACTCATAAATCGGATTGTATTTGCAATGACTGCTAGACCTTTTAAGAGGTATAGTTGGTCATGAACAAATTTTAGCATTGTTAATAGGAAATTAACAGTGTTAGTAATTACAGCTAGAAGAATGGCTAGGATTCTTAGTTTAGTCAATTTTCTTGATTTTAATCTCATTACATCAAAATTCTAATGTTTGGAATTTTGTGTGCTACAGTTGCATGCCTAGAAACTACTCAAGAACTGGTACCGGCTGTAAGCTGTATAGTTCCATAAAATCTAACAAGTGCAGAACAGTAATGTGAACATGTAATAGATACTGAAAGGACTATCTCTATGGGTGTGTAAAATTACTCGAAATCCCTGTTAAGTCACGAGTACAACATATAAGATGATATACAGATAATAAACCATAGAAATTGCATGTAAATATGAAATGCAATTCCAAAATAACACTGGCCAGACTTTCCTCAACCTTTCCATATCCTTACCAAAGCACTAATTAGTTTTCCTCAATAACCGTGTGTATACCATCATTAGAGAAACATGAGAGGGTGAACCTAAGGGAATGGATATGTATTCAGACGATGCACAGACAACTCATGTGTTGCACGTACAACTCACATGTCATTAATATAACTAGCACGGATAACTCACGTGTTGCATGGACAACTCACTTGGTAATAATATCAATATTTGGATCTGCACGGACAAATCACATACCAATAATATCAACCACGCGAATAACTCACGTGCCAACAATCACAATCCGCCTGGCGTGATCACATGCTACCAGTCCATCTCACAACATAGAGAAAGCAAACATGCGGGAATACATGTACATGATCAATGATTATCAAATTCATACTCCTGGACTTATATAAATAACATGATATAGTTTAGGCATGTGAAATATGTGCTATCACAGCTAGAACAAACAATTTCCATCAAGAAATAACTGTTATCAGGTTCAACCGGAAGAATAATCTCAACGAAATCTCAAATATGATATAAATAGCTCAAAATGGGTACAAATAGGAGAAACATCCCAACTTGAAGCTTATCAATCATTTCAAGGCATGGCATAGCCTAAGCACGACTCTAAGCATGGAAATTATTAGAGACAAGAGACGCCTGTGGAATACTACCAGAGAAGCAAAACATTGATTTTTACATCTTTTATTCATTACTTTGTAGTTTAATTATGCAAGTTATTTTGGATTTCATTCTTATGAACATTGATGCGAGGCTAGAATTCATGGTTTAAAATGTTATATGCCCTACATTTTAGGTGCGTTAATGATAAAAATACACTTTGTATATGCATAATAGAGTTTATTTCATGTGTAGGTAAATTGGAGATGGAAACCGAGCTAAATGGATGCAAATACATCGAAAGTATGCTCAAGAGGCGAGGAGGAGTGCACTGGGATATAGCTGGGTGCCAGAGCCCAAACGCCTGGCCATGCCTGGCGTTAGGGTCCAAACGTCAGCCCTAGCCTGGCGTTAGCCAGGCGTTGGAGTCCAAACGCCAGGCCCCTGTTTTGGTCAATTCCGAGTGTTGACAAGTTTAAGTGTTTCCCGGTTGGAATAGAAGTCTCCTACACGTTTAGTGTTTGTCCTAAACATATAAATAGACCCCTAAAACACAACTTAACGAGGGATCGGAAGGCAGACGAAGGATTTGAAGAGAAGAAACCATTGAAGTGACAAAACATTGATATCTACATCTTTTATTCATTACTTTGTAATTCAATTATGCAGTTTATTTTGAGTTTGATTCTTATGAACATGTCTAGCGAACTTATTTAATCTAGGGTTTTGGTAGAACCCGTTGGGGATGAATTTATTGCGATATTAACATATTTTGGTTGATTATTCTCTATTTGTTCAACTACGTTTTGTTGTAGTTGATTGAAAGGGCCCTCAATTAGCTGTGCCTATTTATTATGTATCTACTTGAGAGAGAGTTCATATTTAGGTAGTTGTTTGAACAACACCACTCCCGGAGTATAGACGAAAGTCATAACCGAGGGTTTAGAGGTTGGATTAGAGATAACGATACCTCGGGTGCAATCTAAAGTGAACTGTAATGCAATCTAGCTAGCGTAACTTGAGAGAGTGCGTCTAGTAAATTATCATAATTACTTGAGAGAGATTTATGGTAGATAGAGTGTTCATGATTGATATAGACGATTAATTAAACTATAAGAAATATCCGAGAAAGAATTCACCAACGGGGGAAACCAAACCTTAGACCTTTATTATCATTATTTGCACACATTGTTAGTAATATCTAGTTTATTATTATTGTCAGTAGAATTAGTAAAACATCACCAAGTTATATTAAAAAGTCTTGAGAGAATTGATCGAGTAAAAGTTGCGTATTCTGATGAATTAATTGATACGTAAATTCACTGTGGGATCGACTCTGGGCATAATACCCCGGATTATATTTGCAACGCCGGTTTATTCTTTTATTAGACATAGTTGAGCGTGATCAAATTTTGGCGCCGTTGCCGGGGAATTAACGGTATTATCAATTGAGTTGGAAGAAATACAAAATTTTGACATATAGTCAATTGTCTTCAAATTTTCGTTTTTACATTGAATGTTTAACGTTTGCTAACGTGTTGCAGTCCTCGATGAGTACTGGTGAAGTAATTGAAGCCTTATCAGACCCCGAGAAAGTTTTCAGGACCATAAACCGGACCTACCGGAAAAGCAAACATCAACCACAAATTGAACAAATTGAAACCGACATGGAAGATGCACGTAATCCGAACAATCATGGGGATGATGTGGTAGACCCAGTCGCTAAAATAGGGGCAGAGGCTCCTTTATATGACTGGCACAACCGACAGCTGAGAATTTGGCCACGGCGATATTGGTTCCTCAGATACAGGTCGAGTCCTTTCAGATAACAAATAATATGCTGCACCTATTGCAGAACAAAGGGCTATTCTCAGGGTCATACATTGAAGACCCCCAGCAGCACTTGGAAAACTTCCTGTCAATCTGCAAAACACAGAGGCAGCCTAACATTACTCAGGAGGCAATAAAACTGTTGTTGTTTCCATTCTCAGTGACTGGTGCTGCCCAAACTGGGCTTAGCTCGCCATCAATTCCATTACCACATGGGAGGAGTTAGTCAAATAGTTCGTGAACCAGTTTCACCCACCCAACAAGACTGCTCAACAAATTGATGAAATCTTGAGTTTTAGACAGAAACCAGTCGAAACATTGCAAGAGACATGGGAAAGATTTAAGATTATGCTGGTTATCTGTCCACATCATGGCATTCCAGAGCAAATGTTGGACATCGATTCTACACGGGTTTGGCTGATACTGTGAAAGCAAATGTTGATGCTTCGGCTGGTGGAGCATTCGAGCAAAACGTGGAGAGAGAGTCAAATATTGCTTGATAAAATGGCACAGAATTCAGGATGGACAAAAAGGAATGCACCCATTACTCCTGTAGTTCATTCAGTACCATTCGATACATCTAATACCATTGCAGAGAAAGTAGCCACCTTGATAACACAAATGAGTATACTTACTAGGAAGGTGGAATAATCAGGACAAAAACAGCAGGTACACATCGTTGACACAACCAATGGGGGCTTATGCACTACTTGCATTAGTCAACCACTTGGTAATCACTGGAATACAGAATGTCATCACCCTCCTTATACAGAAAATATGAATTATGTGTCGAATTATGGAAGCCAGAGACAAGGGGGACAGAACTGGGGTCAGCAAGTTCAACCATATAGGCCACCTCACCAACAGCAGAATAGTGAAAATATGGGTGTCAGGGGACCACAAGGTAATGCAACACCGTTTCAGAGGCCACAAGGTTATACCCAGCAGAATCAGAAACAATCATACTACCTTCCTCAGCAACAACAAGGGGGAAGGCAAGAAGATGGGTTTGCCAGGTTAGAAGCTATGATGCAGCAGGTAATTGTGTCAAATGCCAAAATCAGTGAAAGAGTAGATGTACATGATGCAGCTATTAAAATTATTGAAATACAGTTGGGCCAGATATCTATGGCGGTAAATAGTCGTCCTCCTGGAACTTTACCTGCAGATACTCAGGTAAATCCTGTGGACCAGGGCCCAAGGCAGCTGATGGCAGTGACTCTTCGCAGTGGCAGAGAATTAAATTTGGAACTGGAAAGAGCTCATGAAAGCAGACAGACCGAGACACTGGTACCCATGCCGACTGAACTTGATGATTCAACAAACTTGACCAAGGCAACAGTGCAACCTAGTGAAGAAGAACCCAGTGCACAGAGTGAGATTGAAAAAGAAGTGGAGATGACTCAGAAGCCGGTAGTTGAGGTGGTGGCTGGGAAAGAAAAGCCCCAAATCACTGGGAAAAAGAGACCGCCAGCTCCATTCCCTCAGAGGCTGGCTAAATACCAAAAGGATGAACAGTACAAGAAGTTCTTGGACATGCTAAAGTAGATACAGGTAAATATTCCATTTATTGATGCATTGAAAGAAATTCCTGAGTATGCTAAAATGATGAAGGAATTGATGTCCAGAAAAGTTGACTTCCAAGATCTAGCTACTGTCACCCTTACTCAGACGTGTAGTGCGGTGGTGACACATCCTATTGCTGAAAAGCTGTCTGACCCAGGGAGTTTTACAATTCCTTGTACCATTGGCAACTTCTCTTTTCCCAAAGCTCTATGTGACTTGGGGGATAACATTAATCTGATGCCGCTGGCCATATATAAAAGACTGGGGATAGCTAGAGCCAAGCCCACATCCATGCTGCTACAACTTGCTGATAGTACGGTGAAGAGACCGTCGGGTATTCTGGATGATGTATTGGTGCAAGTGGGGAAGTTTGTATTTCCT
>ML326421.1:535-34233 GCA_005239505.1 Nicotiana paniculata | reverse complement strand
AGAAGCTTCAACTTTATTGATAGGAATAGCTATTACATTTAGCTTATAAAGGCCCTCATTCAGTTAATCTTTGCCTATATACAGATCATTCTTACTTAAAACAACACTATTGGAAATAAACACACACTTAAATCCATTTTTGACAAGAAGTGCTGTAGATACTAAATTCTTGCGAATTTCTGGAACATGGAGAACTTGATTTAAAGTCACAATTTTTTCGGATGTCATCTTCAATGCAATATTGCCAACTCCCTCGATTTTGGCCGTAGATGAATTTCCCATGAAAAGAGTTTGGTCAGGTCCTGTGGGAGCATAAGAAGAAAATAATTCCTTGTTTGCACAAATATGGCGGGTGGATCCAGAATCAATCCACCACTTTCTCGGATTTCCTACCAAGTTGCATGCAGACAACATGGCACACAAGTCCTCCACTTCTACCACATTTGCTTGATTCTTCTTCTTTTGTGACTCTTTCTTTGGAGCACGGCAATCTAGTCCAGATGCCTTCTTTCTTTTCTTTTTATTTTCCGTTGCTTCATCAACAATGTTAGCTCCATTATTGCCGAGTTTCCACGTGACTTCTTTTCATCATTTTTGTTGTCTTCTTCTATCCTTAAACGAACAATTAGATCCTCAAGTGTCATCTCTTTGCGCTTGTGATTCAAGTAGTTCTTAAAGTCCTTCCATAAAGGAGGTGACTTTTCAATGAAGGCAGCAACTTGAAACGCCTCATTTATGACCATACCTTCAATAACAAATTTATAATTAATAACACTATTAATATTATTAATAAAATTATTTACTCGGATCATACCTTCAGCAAGGAGGTCATGCACGATAACTTGTAATTCTTGGACTTGAGTGATGACCGACCTAGTGTCAATCATTTTAAAATCCAAAAATTTTGCAGCAACGAACTTCTTAAGTCCAGCATCCTCGGTCTTGTACTTTTTCTCAAGAGCGTTCCATAACTCTTTTGAAGTTTCCATGACACTATAAACATTATACAAGCCATCCTCCAAACAACTTAAAATGTAGTTTCTGCACAGGAAATCAGAGTGTTTCCATGCTTCAATTACCACAAATCGTTCAGCCTCAGGAGTATCTTCTCTCACGACTGGAACATCCTCCTTGATGTATCGTTGCAGGCTTAGTGTAGTTAGATTGAATAGCATCTTCATCTTCCAACGTTTGAAGTATTTACCGAAAAATTTCCTGAGTTTTTCTGCCGGTGCCATTGGATGTGCTGGTCTTGATGAAGTAGCAGCACTCGATGAAGCACCCGTTCCAGCAGCATTTCCATTAGTTTGGTTTTCATTCGTCATGTTTCTGTAGAGTTGGAAACAAACAAAACTTTGTTAAATAAGTGAAGTTTTGATATCTTCAAACTGAATACCAAACCAAACATACAACACGTAACAATGGTGAAGATTTTATATACTTCAAACCCGTACGTTTATTATTCCGGTAAAGTTTTGATATACTTTAAACCGGACAGAACAGATATTGGAGTAGAAAGAAAGAAGGCTTTAGTCTCCAAATCAGTATACAAAATATATATAACAGTTCAATATAAATTTCAACACAGAAACATTAAATTAAAATTTCTTAAAGCTTGTTATCGCTACTGTGTTAAAACAGAAAATAGAAAATTTGTTAGAAGAAATTGAAAAGCTGTAAACGATAAGAAATATTCCGAGTCCACAATTTCCTTGTGCGTCCTTAAGGAATTTAACCCCCTCACAGGTTTCCTAGGTAATGGATTAAATCCTCCCAGGATGAAACAGAATAAACCTTCCTGCAATAGTGGCAATACAAACTGCAGGATACCAACGAACTCAAGAACGGAGCAAAATCACACTTACGAATTTGAGAGAGAAACTGTGAAGTAAAATGCATGATTTTCAAAAGGAAGTTCTGTATTTTCGAGTGAGTGAAAAGGAAGCCATGCCTCGGAATTTATAGGCAATTATCGGAAGAGGTGTGATGTCTGTTCAGGAAGAGGTGTTTGTCCAGAAGGGAAAAGCAGCGTTTAGCGTTTTGGATATTCCAGTTAATTCCGTTATTGAACTGACTGGCACTTAATTAATTCTTAAATAATTAATTAAATAAATTTTGTCATAAAATTAATCTTATCGATCATTTGACAAAGCCGAAGTCGAGCGACGATGACGGCGCGAGGCTTCATTCTCTTCAACTCCTTTTAAGATCTCTAAGAAGTGATTCTATATTTCTACACACAAATGTAGTTGTCACCAATGTGGTACAAAGTTCATTTGTCATAAAGACAAAGCTCATTTGATTCAAAATTTTCATTTCCCTCAATTTTATTTCCCTTCATTTCCTAATTCACACTTCTAGTCTTTAAGGCCCAATGGCTTAAGTCCAACACAAAGCATCTCGTATTCACGCAGGGACCGGAAAAGGGTCGTACCTCAAGAGTGTAATATAGACAATCTATCATAATGCAAGCATTGGTGACTACTTTCATGGATCAAACATGTGACATGTAGGTCACACAAAAATAATTTTGCCCTTTCGCTTTTTTCTAATAAAGCAGGCACTTGCCGAAAGCAACAATAACTTAGGTGAAGAGTCAAATACCACTCCTTAGACAGTTGAATATTATACGACGTACTTGATATTGCCCCAAGGAACTAAATTCTACTGCGATTTTACGAAGTTGGTTTTGTACTGATGTCATATAACTTGATTTGCTTTGTAATTCCTGATAAACTATGGCAAGTTTATGTATATATTATGCTTAAAGCAACCACAAATATCATTTATCTTGACTTACAATGGTTAAACTTTGAATTCAGCCTGTTGTCTCTCTTTTTTGTGTGGTAGAAATCTTACCATTAGAGACACACTCTTGAATCTCATGTGAAAATAAAATATTTCCTTAAACAAAAGTGCATCTTAATTAGGTACCAAACTTGACATGTACATATATGATGCGTGTAAGCAATTGAGAAAGAAAAAAAAAAGGACCTAATTAGTTCATCAGTTGATGCATAAATTCTGGACAATTTCAAACACAAACTAAAGCAACTTTGGGTCTTTGATAACTTGTTGAATAGAATTTGCAACCCAACTAGGAATTTAATAAACAATTCCAACTATCAAATGAAAGCTTTCTAGCTTCACTTTGCCATACTCAATGAATTGAGAAACAAATGTCATTTAATTCATTGCTCTTGTGAATCTTTGAAAACGAAAGGAGGATTAGCTTTCCCTGATTCCAAGAATTCTCCTGCCAATAAAGAAAGTAGTAATAATTATTACTCCTTTCTTTCAGAATATCAGTAGTTAATTTAATAAAATTGAATTTGTGTCAAAATAATATGAATCCGGCACAATGATAAGCAAATAGATCTGTACACTTCGAAGTCAAGCTCGACTACAATTTGGTAGATTTGCCTTAGAACGTCGCGATCACGGGCGGGAGATTGGTCTCGAGTCTCATCGAGCTAGAACCTAAGGTCGGAAGACCTGCATTCAAGGAACATTGAGTCTGGTATCGACCTTAGCCTCGAGCGAGTTCGGAAATAACAAACTGAAGACCAAAATATCCGCAACCGGACGGATATTACGGCAGAAATCTCGGCGCACATCAGCAAGGAACTGGCAATTAGAAAATCAAGAGATTTTTACATTTTATAGAAATGTACCTAGAGTAGGACTCCTCTACTATATAAAGGGGGAAGGGGTCTAATAATTCATTCAACACATTGTAACACGTATCCCAAAGCAATATACTGTTATTTCTGGTTCTTATTATCTCATCATTCTATTCTGATATCGATTAAAGCATTTTTGACTCGAGAGTAACCAACCTTCAGGGCCAAGATTGTTCAACTTGTATGGTTTGCATTTACTTTTTTATCATTAATATCAATATTAATCTGATTTCTCATTTTGTACCAAGTTAGACCACATATCCTTAAAACCACGTATAAATTTAATTGTTATCCGATTTTGAGGGTAAACAGTTTGGCGTCCACCGTGGGGCTAAAGATAATAATGGTTATTTGATACAAATCTCCATAACATACACAACTTTACATTTTCTCTTTGAAGTGTCTTTGATCCCAGGCTAAAATACAAAAATGTCAAACTCTCAATCAGCACTACTACAAGTTGACAACGAATCTGGTCACCAAGGTGAAAATAACAACATAGCACCCAATAACGAGATACCACTTGCTAATCCCGCTGGAATTTCGATCTTAAATCCGATTGACGCTAATTCGCATGTGGCTATTGATGTAAACTTGCCTACCGACCCCAAAAATAACATTCGTGGTGGAGTCCGATCGGAAACTCGAAACACACAAAACGTTGAAGGATACAGATCAGTATGAGTGATCTTCGAAATTTTAGAGGCTCAACAAGAGGTGATAACTCAGTTACAAAACGAAAGTCGTGCACCAAGCAGGGTTGAGCCCGATCAGCCTTGGGATGTCACCCGCAGGGATGAACCGATCATAGAAAGGTCGAACGAACACGAATAGGGGCTAACCCCGAGATCATAAAGATGCTTGAGGAACTGACAAAATGGATAGAATCAGGAAAGAAGAAAATCAAGGCTAATGACAAAAAAGTGGCAACCTACAATTCCAGGGTTGACCAAATCCAAGGAGCACCTCCGATATTGAAGAGCCTGGATTCCAGGAAGTTCATGCAAAAAACTTTTCCTCCGAGCGCGGCTCCAAAGACGATCCCCCAAGAAGTTCTGTGTGCCTGAAATACCCAAGTATAACGGAATGACCGACCCAAACGAGCATGTAACCTCTTATACATGTTCTATCAAAGGGAACGACTTGGAGGCGATGATATCGAGTCTGTTGTGTTGAAAATATTTTGGGAGACCCTGTCAAAGGTAGCTATGATATGGTATCACAACTTACCTCCTAATTCTATTGACTCATTTCATATGCTTGCAGACTCATTCGTAAAAGCACACGCAGGTGCCAACAAGGTCGAGACTAGGAAATCAGACCTTTTCAAAGTCAAACAGAAGGATAACGAGATGCTCAGAGAGTTCGTCTCCCGGCTTCAAATGGAACGAATAGATTTGTCGCCGGTCTGATGATTGGGTTGTTCAAGATTTCACTCAGGGACTTAATATTCGAAGCTCGATGGCTTCACAACAGCTGAAACAGAACCTGATAGAATACCTGGCAGTTACATGGGCCGACGTTCATAGCCGATATAAATAAAAAAATCAGAGTCAAAGATGATCAACTAGGGGCCCTTTCGGAGTCTGTCTATCCCATCAGAACCCTCAACAGAGTCAAGAGAGACATCTATCATGAACCAAGTCCAAACAGGGATCGGTATTAGCCATATAACGGAGATCGGAGAAGCAGCGGGTCCGAGAAGAACTCCATGAGAAACGAAAGGAGAAATGACCGAGGTCAAAGAAATCGGGGACCCATGACCAAAAAGGATTCGACGGGTCCATCGGGCCTAAGGACGCACCGAGCCTATCGGAATCCAACTTTAATGTCGATGATGCCGCCATTGTATCGGCAATCAGGCGCATCAAATATACCAAATGGACTCGACCTCTACAGGTCGATCCAACCCAACGGTATCATAACCAGATGTACAAATATCATGGCACTCACGATCATAAAATGAAAGATTTTCGACAACTAAGAGGGGAAGCATCTCGTCTATTCAACAATGGGCACCTTCAAGAATTCTTGAGCGACCGAGCCAAGAATCATTTCAGGAACAGGGATTTTAACAAACACGCAGAACAAGAAGAACCTCAACATGTCATTAACATGATCATCGGTGGGGTTGATATCCACAGGTACCGATGTTGGAACACACCAAAGTATCCATCACTAGGGAGAAACGAACTCGAGATACCGGAAGGAACTTTATCTTTCAACGACGAGGATACGGAAGGAATCGTGCATCCCCACAATAATGCACCAGTAATATCTATACTCGTAAATAAATTTAGGGTTAAACGTGGCGTAATTGATTCAGGTATCTCAGCCAACATCATTCAATCAAGGGTGTGGAACAGCTCGGTTTACAAGACCAAATCATGCCTGCAATTTGAGCTCTAAACGGATTCAACATGGCATGTGCGACCACTAAGGGCGAAATAATGTTACCATTAAACACCGTCGGGACCATCCAGGAGACTAAATTTTATGTGATCGAATGGGACATGAGGTACAATGCTTTATTCGGAAGGCTATGGATCCACAACATGAGGGAGATGCCCTCGACACAGCACAAAGCACTGAAATTCCCAACACTTGGTGAAGTCAAAACAGTCAACGGTGAACAAGCAGTTACAAAGGAAATGTTCGTGATCGAGGAGGTGGTACCAGCATCTACAGTTTCAACATCGAAGGGACCAAACCAGATGGTCAAAACTGGGCCAAATAACAATAACTGATACCATCTTCCACAGATTCGAAAAAATAAAATGACGTCGAGGATGATGATTATGGGGTTCCCATATCTTTTATAGCCCCCGAGGATTCTGATGTCACAAATCGACGGTTGAGGAGATAAGCTTGCCCGATCGAAAGGTATACCTGGGCACGGGGCTAAGCTCCGAGCTCCGGGAAAACTCATCCAATTTCATATAACTAACGACGATTGTGTCGCTTGGTCCCACATTGATATGAAAGGGATCCCGCCAAGGATAATCACTTACAAGCTAAGCCTGGACTCGATGTTTCACCCCGTTACACAGAAGAGGAGACCCCAGTTCGAGATCAAGCATGCTTTCATCAAGGACAAGGTATCTAAACTTCTTAAAATAGGATCTATTTGGGAGGTTAAATACCCAGATCAGTTAGCAAACATATCGGTAGTCTCTAAAAAGGAGAATAAACTAAGAATATGTGTAGACTACAAAGATTTGAATAAGGCATGTCCCAAAGACTCTTTTCCTTTACCCAACATCAACCGCATAATCGATGCCACGACCAGCCACGAGACCTTTAGTTTTCTCGATGCCTATTCCGGGTACAACCAAATACGGATGGACTCGGGTGATCAGGAAAAAACTTCCTTCATCACTAAATACGGCACATACTGCTATAACATAATGCCGTTTAGATTAAAAAATGATGGTGCCACATACTAACGCCTAGTAAATCGGATGTTCGAGGAACAAATAGGAAAATCTATGGAAGTTTACATTGATGACATGATAGTTAAGTCCCTGCGAGAGGACCATTTAAAACATTTGCAGGAAACCTTCAGCATACTGAAGCAATACAATATGTATCTGAACCCAAAAAAATGTGTGTTTGAAGTTAGGTCGGGTAAGTTCCTCGAATTCTTGGTATCTAATCAGGGAATTGAGATCAATCTCGATAAAATCAAAGCCAGCAAAGATATCACAATCATGGACAATGTAAAGGCCGTGTAGAGGTTAACCGGGGGCATAGCCGCGTTGGGGCGATTTATTTTGAGGTCGTCCGACAAGAGCCACCGATTATTTGCACTGTTGAAAAAGAATATTAACTTCTCGTGGACCCCGAAATGCTAACGAGCTTTGGAGGAACTCAAGAGGTACTTCTCGAGCCCGCCGCTACTTCACACATGAAAGACAAACGAACAACTGTAACTATACTTGGCGGTCTCGGAGATAGCAGTAAGTGGAGTCCTAGTTCGGGAAGAGCAAAGTACACAATTTTCAATGTACTATGTTAGTAGGACCGTAGATGAGGCCAAAACTAGGTACCCTTACCAGAAAAACTGGTGCTCGCTTTGCTAAGTGCCTCTAGAAAGCTAAAATTGTACTTCCAGTGCCTCTAGACTTACCCGTTGAGAAACGTTATGCATAAGCCTGAACTCTTGGGACGATTGGCCAAATGGGCTGTAGAAATAAGTGGGTACGATATTTATTGACCTCAAACCACCATTAAGTCTCAATTTTTGGTCGGATTTGTGGCCGACTTTACACCGGCCCTAATACCCGAGGTCGAAAGAGAGTTATTGGTTAACTCAGGAACTTCCTCGGGAATCTGGACCCTCTTCACGGACAACGCCTCAAACGCAAAAGGGTCCGGACTTGGCATCGTACTAAAGCCACCAACAAGTAATATAACTAGACAGTCTATTAAGACTGTGAAATTGACTAACAACGAGGCTGAATATGAGGCCATGATTACAGGCCTTGAACTAGTCAAGATCTTGGGGGTAGAGATGATCGAAGCCAGTGCATCTTCCTCCTTGTGGCAAACCAAGTTAATGGAACGTTTGAGGTCAGAGAAGAACGAATGCAAAGATACTTAGAAAAGTTACAGGTGACATTACACCGGTTCAAAGAATGGACTTTGCAACATGTACCTCGGGATCAAAACACCGAGGCTGATGCCCTCGCTAATTTGGAGTCGTCGATCGGAGACGATGAGTTCAACTCGGGATAGGTCATAAAACTTATGAGATCGTTGGTGGAAGAAGGCCACGCCGATATCAACTCGACAATCCTAAATTAGGATTGGAGAAATAAGTACGTGGAATATCTCAAGACCGGTAAACTACCCTCGGATCCAAAATAGTCGAGGGCCCTACATACAAAGGCAAACCGATTTAACTTGTCCAAAGATGGAACAATGCTCAGAAGAACATTCGATGGCCCACTTGGAATATGCCTAGGGCCGGGGGATACTAAGTACGTTTTGAGGAAAATCCACGAAGGTACCTGTGGAAATAATTCGGGCGTTGAATTGCTGGTTCGAAAAATAATCAATGTCGGCTACTACTGGATCGATATCGAAAGAGACGCAAATGAGTTTGTTCGAAAATGTGATGAATGAAAAATACACGCCCTGATCATTCATCAACCTGGGGGAACTTCTGCATTCAGTTCTGTCACCATGGTCGTTCATGAAGTGGGGAATAGACATTTCTGGCCCCCTTCCGTGGGCACCCGATAGGACTCAATTTATATTGTTTATGGCTAACTATTTTTCTAAGTGGGTGGAAGCCCAAGCGTACAAGAAGGTCAGGGAGAAGGAGGTCATCGATTTCATTTGGGACCACATCATATGCTGATTCGGAATGCCGGCCGAGATCGTATGCGATAATAGAAAATAATTCATCGGAAGCAAAGTAACCAAATTCCTTGAAGACCACAAGATTAAAAGGATCCGATCGACATCCCATCACCCTAGTGGGAATGGACAAGTTGAATCTACCAACAAAACCATACTAAAAACCCATAAAAAGAGGTTAACCAACGCCAAAGGAAGATGGAAGGAAACACTACCCGAAGTCCTATCGGCATACCGTACAACCTCGAAGTCCAATACCGGGGCTACCTCATTTTCTTTGGTTTATGGCGTCGAAGCTTTGACACCGGTCTAGGTCGGGGAACCAAGTATCATATTCCGATATGCAACAAAGGAATCGAATGACGAAGCTTTGAGTACGAACCTAGAGCTATTATATGAAAGGCGCGAAGCCGCCCTTGTTCGGTTGGCTGCCCAAAAATAGCGGATCCAAAGATATTACAATTGAAGGACCAACTTTTGACACTTCAATACTGGGGACTTGATACTGAGAAAGGTCACACTAAGCACCCGAAACGCGAACGACAATAAATTGGGGCCGAAGTGTGAAGGACCATACCAAATTATTGAGATCACCAGAAAAAAATTCTACAAGCTCGGAACAATGAACGTCGAGAAACTATCGAACAACTGGAATATAAATCAGTTACAGAGATATTAATGCTAAGGTATGACCCTATTCTTTGTTTTATTTACATATTAAACTAACACATACAGTTAACCAACAAGTGACGGTATGAGATTTTAGGTCTGAAAGCACGCGTTGCACTCTTTTTCTCTTGAACCGGTTTTATCCCAAATGGGTTTTCAGGCATGATTTTTATCGAGGCAACAAGTAAATCGTGATAACTTAGAATCGAAAGTCATCAACGAACTAGTGACGATGATCACAACAGTATTCGAGGCCTCTCTTCGATCAACCCCGAACGTTGGGGGGGTGTTACCCTCTGATATCGACTTTAGCATGGAAAGAGACTTCGGGACTGAAGGGTCTCGATCGATAGGATTCAATGTAAGGGCCAAATGATCAAATTAACCGTGCCCACATAGACTCCTCAAACCCTGACACAAAGCATGTACATATATAAAAAAAATCTTTACATTTCCTAAGGAATTCTCTACTTCTGATTCCCTAAAGGTAACGAGCCCAAGGACCACTTTAACTTGAGTTCGAATAATCACTCTCTCACTCGGGGACTTCCATCCGAAAATAAACTCGGACGGTCCAAGATATTATATCTCGGAGTCATAAGACCTATTAGGAAACCCCTGAATTTTAAAGGCCACGACGACCTCCACTCGGGGACTGTTATATTATGCAATATCGGATAACTCGGGAAAGCAAGCGTACTGGATGACACTCGAACTAAAAGGCTACGAACATATTAACACAACTCGGAGACGTCCGAGACCCATAACAAAAACAAGGCCTTCAAAAGGAAACTTTTTCATAACCTGTTCTATAGTCTACCCTTGGCAAACTATAATCTAAATTACTTACTTTGGGAGAAAGTTTCTGGTAACACCAACCCCCAAGATGCCTTAAAACAGAATAATGTAAAGGCAAGGTTTGTTTGAACCTTCGAACATAACATAATTATTTCATGCAAAGGCATTTCAATCTTGGTGAATACAAATAATAAAGCAAAGGGAAAAATTCGAAAGCTGAGAAAGGGAAAGAAAGCCTTATATATCCATATCCAAAATTCTTTGTACAAGGTCCAAATAGCCCCGATACAAAATTTTACAACAGCCAAAACGGCCTCAAAAAACAAAAGACAAAAACGTTTAAAAGGATCCTAAGTGGCCTAATCTTCGTCGGGGGCCGAGTCATCACCTTCGGGGTCTCCGCCACCTCCGGACTCACCCGAATCTTAAGACCCCTCATAATCTTCCTCCTCAGGATAAGCCAGTTTCCTGGCCTTGGCTTCGAATACCTTGGCATTCTTTATTTTAGCCAACAGGTCAAAACCCCGAGCATGAACTCCCTTGAGGGCCTCCCTTTGGGATAGCCACTTCATATGCTCCACTATATTTCTCAATTGGTCCTGATCCGCCTCATCATCGGCCTTGTACTGGTCCACCTCTCATTGTCCTCAACCTTGACCACATCAATCTCCGACTTGGCCTCCTCAAGTTCCTTGGCCAGATTTTATTAACCGGAGACCGTCGAGCTCAGCTGGGAGTGAAGCTCCTCGATCTTTTTGGCCTGTACCAAGGCCTTTTTCTTTGCGTCCTGAAGCTGGACCTCAGTCGAAGCAAGTTGTGCTCGGGAAGTCTCCTTTTCCGAGGCTATGCGGTCCATGTTTCTCTTCCATTCATCGGCCTCAACTTTCACAGTATCCACCTCCGCTAGGAGCTTCTCGATCTGGCCAAGTTTCCTTTGA
Organism: Nicotiana paniculata; assembly: GCA_005239505.1. Lineage (NCBI taxonomy): Eukaryota > Viridiplantae > Streptophyta > Magnoliopsida > Solanales > Solanaceae > Nicotiana > Nicotiana paniculata. Next base: position 22,781 of record ML326421.1, on the reverse strand, counting down.
ACCTGCGGGTTCGGGTTGTTAGCCACTTTGTCTGACTCATCATCACTAACTTCAAATGCTCATCTTACTTGCTCGACCAGGTCGGCATGCTCCTTACTAGCCGCTTCTAGCTCGGCCTAGAGTTTCTCACTGAGAATTTGTAAGTATCCCTCTTCTCAGTAATCTCCCGAGTCTCGGCCTCGTGTTGATTTAACTCTTCTCGATATCGGAGAAAAATTTTGTTATGAAACACCGAGGCCTGCAAATGCAAAGAGAAATGTTACGACTGTTTGCGACTTAAATATAAGTACATAATAAAGAGGCACTTGAAGTTACCCGATTTAACGCTGGTTGAGCTTCGTTGAACAGGCATGGCGCTTCCACCTCGCCCATCTTGGCCTGGTCCTCTTCAGTCACCAAGAACCAAAGATAGCTGGCAACCCCCACAGGGGCGGAGAGAACTCGGGCATCCTTCGGGATAGACATAATGATTAACCGCTTATGGTCAAGATCTGCACTTGGAGCTGGGAACCGGTTCACTAATCTCGGACTTGAAGAAGAGCCGCTGACTCCCAAAGACGGTACCTTTTTGGGTATCGGTAAGTCACCCAACCCGGTGACGTCCTCTGAGGCGGTAGAATCTAAGCCATCGAAAAAGTTATTGAAAGAATCTGTCGTCCCTTGAGGCCCCTCGTTTGAGCGTCCTTTCAGCATATGGGCCTCGTTGATCATGCAGTCGGTAAATGAAAGCGACCCGGAGATATCTATCACCCCAAGTGCATCCTTCAGGTAACTTTCCTCTGCTCGATAAGTACCGGTCGTGGTCTCCTTGTCGACCTCCCCATCTCGAGGCAAAATGGCCTCGGCCCTCCCTGGTTCAGAGGCCTCGGCCACTACCTCTTCATCAGCCACCCTGGTTTGAGGCAGTTCGATACCGCTTCTCATGCAGGTCATCAGTTCGGAAGCTTCTTCTTCTTCAAACTCATCCCTCAGTCGATTCAATGAATCCGATGGGACCTCCCGGGCGCTGGTACTTTCCTTGGATTTACGCACCAGCCTTCTTTTTGGTTTTTTCTTCTCCGAGTTCGGAGAGCTCAGAGCCCTTTTTCTGATCTTCTCTTTCTCCTGCCTCAGAGTAGATGGTTTGGGAAGGATGTCTTCATCACTGGATGGAGGCCTCATTTAAACATCTTTGGGAATATCTGCAAAGGTAGAAAAAGGTGAGAATAAGCGCGACAAGAAAACTGTGTGTTATTCACTCAGTAGAGGAATATCGTCGTGGGAATGGGCCCCCCACCGTCCCTTCGAAAGTTCTCCTCACGCACGCTCGGAATAGGGATTCTGTGACACGATGCCCTCGACCCACTCCTTGAGTCGAGGAACTACATCCGGAATTCGAGCAACAACTGCACCACAAAATATCGATAAGAAGGGAGGAAAAGGAAAAGCAATAAACGAAATATTAAAAACAAGGTTATACTTACGTCACATGTTCCATTTCTTGTGAAATGGCATGTCCGTACCAGGAACTAAATCTGAGGTCTTCACTCAAACGAATCGACCCAACCAGCCTCGATCCCGATCCTCGTCTATGCTCGAGAATGGGGCCTTACTGGCCCAACGGGAAAGTTTTATTAACCCCTATCGATAGAGTCGGGGACTGTACAGACGCATGAGGTGATCGATAGTGAAAGGGCACTCCTCGATCTTGTTTACGAAGAAGCAGAAGAGAATTACTATCCTCCAAAAAGAGGGATAAATTTGACCATGGGTCACCTCGTACCTCTTACAGAAAACGATGATGACCGGATCCAAGGGGCCCAATGTGAAGAGATAAGTGTAAATACTTAAAAACCATTCCACGTGGGCAGTAATCTCCTCCTCGAGCGTAGGCACCACAATGTGCTTACCAACCCAATTGCAATCCTCCTTGACCTTGGAGAGGAAGCTATCGGTGACCGAGTATATATATCTCGAGACCGACTCGCACAGACCCGGTACCGAGGAGGTTTTCTCGACCTTGAAATCATCACCGGTTGGACACCCCGCAGGAACGAACATCTTCAAGGGGGGCTCCGGTGTCATTTCCTCAGTTGCAACAGATGAAACATTTTCCTCTTCAGCCGATTGCGAGGCGAATGGAGTTTCTTTGTGGGAAAGGACTTTGAGGTCTTCACCATTTCTTTGGATAATTAAGGAAAAAGAGGAAGTTAAAATAATATGCTTGATTATTTGGGATAAAGAATAGAAGTTTTTATAAAGATATTTCAGAGTAATCAGAAAATTGATGTTTGGGAGTATTGAAATTTCTAAGGTACGATAGCAGAAGGTTTGAAACTAAAGTTTGAATGGGCTAATGATGGGGTATTTATAGTTTCTCGGCAATTGTTTATAGCTGGAAGTGGCTGACCGGCAACTGACAGGCATTTAATGCCATTAAGACTTGACTGACAAGACATTTTGACTGTTTAGTCATTTCTGTTACAAAATATCGAGATCATGATCGGACGTTCATGTCGTTTCTCGTCATCTACTCTTGAAAAAATGAGAGGACTATCTGTATACGGTCAAAGTCGAGCTCGACTACAACTTGGTAGATTTGGCTTAAAACATGGCGACCACGGGCTGGAGATTAACCTCGAGTCTCACCGAGCTAGAACCTGAGGTCGGAAGACCTGCCTTCGAGGAACGTTGAGTTCGATATCGACCTTAGCCTCGAGCGAGATTTGAAATAAAAATTGGAAGACCGAAATATCCGCATCTAGGTGGATATTACGGCAAGAATCTCGATTCATATCGGCAAGGAACCAGCAATTAGCAAATCAAGAGATTTTTACCTTTTATAGAAATATACCTAGAGTAGGACTCCTCTACTATATAAAGGGGGGTGTTACGACCCGAATGGTTATTTTTAGAGTTAGAGCCCCGATCTCCTATTAACTGGTTCCCCCCTATCTAATTCTGCTATTTTGCTTTGCTGCGAGGTTTCGTTTTGGTTTTTGAAGTGAATTGATACACTTAGTCTCTTAATTGGGAGCATAAGTTGAAAAAGTTGACTGGATGTCGACTTGTGTGTAAACGACACCAGATTTGAATTTTGATGGTTCTGTTAACTCCTTTAGGTGATTCTGGAGTTAGGAGCGCGTCCGGAACGTGAATTGGAGGTAAGTAGTAGAATTAGGCTTGAATTGGCGAAAGTTAGAATTTTGGCGATTTTATTCGGCAGTAGAAATTTTGATATCAGGCTCGGAATGGAATTTCATAAGTTGGAGTAGGTTTGCAATTGTGACTTGTGTGTAAAATTTGAGGTCATTCGGACGATATTTGATAGGTTTAGACGTCGTTTGTAGAATTTGGAAATTTCAAAGTTCATTAGGCTTGAATCCGTGTATAATTCGTGTTTTAATATTGTTCGATGTGGTTTGAAGGCTCGACAAAGTTCGTATGGTATTTTAGGATTGGTTTTTATGTTTGGTTGAGGTCCCGGGAGCCTTGAGTGAGTTTCGGGTTTTTAACGGGTTGAATTGAGACTTGGGAGAATTTGCTGAGTTGATGGTTCTAGTGTAACCGCACCTGCGCACTTTGGGTCGCAGAAGCGGCTATGGAACCACAGATGCGGATATGGGCCTTATAAGCTGGGGCCGCAAGTTCGGAGAGGAGTCCGCAGAAGCGGAAGCGCACAAGCGGTTGGGGACCGCATGAGCGGGCTCGTAGGTTCTTCTGCACCTGCGATGGTTCTTTCGCATGTGCGAGACCGCAGATGCGGTCCTAGGATCGTAGAAGCGAGAATCACTGGACAGAAAATGGCAATTTCGAGGGTTTGAAGTTCATATCACAAAATTCAATTGGGAGCTCGATGGAAGGCAAAATTTTGAGATATTTTCAGGGAGAACTATTGGTTAACGATTCCTAACTCGATTTTGATCATATTTCATTAATATATTGTTGTATTCTTCATCTAATTAAGGAATTTGAGTGAGGAAACTGGGTCAATGGGGGAAAAGTTCCCCAACCAAGAATCTGAATTTTGAGTGGGATTTAGGCTTCAGATTTGGATGATTTTTGTACGAGTGAACTCGTGAGTGAATGGGTGTTCGTATTTGGTGACTTTTACCCGATTCTGAGACGTGGGCCTGGGGAGACTTTTTGAGCGATTTTCTAATTTCTTGTTTTAACTTTGATTTTTTTTCGTTAGATTAGTTTCTTGTAGATATATTTATGTTATGTAATTAGTTTTGGGTAGATTTGGGCCATTCGGAGTCGGATATTCATGGAAAAAGAATAATTTCGGATTGATTTGAGCTTGGTTCGAGCTAAGTGGCTTGCCTAACCTTGTGTGGCGAAACTCCACTTAGGATTAGTACTATTGTTGTTATATGAGCGCCATGCACGTGAAGTGACGAATACATACATAGGCTATTTGTTGAAAACCCCGATTTTCATTATAGAATAACCTGTATTTCCTCTTATTTGAACTTATTGGCTTGTGTAGCATTATGTTAGACTAAAAAAACATGCTTACTTGCCTTAACTGTCTACTTGAACTACGTGCAGCATGTTTAGTGGTTTTTACCTGTTTTCCTTATCTTGTATTTAGGATAGATAGTAAGACTCCATGCCATGATTATTGAACCTTGTTGTTTGGCTTCATATTTACTTTGGGACTACGGAACGGTATTTCGGGAGATCCTCTTGTACGTCATATTTACTTTGAGACTACAGAACGGTATTCTGGGAGATGCCCCTGTACTGCATATTTACTTTAGGACTACGGAACGGTATTCCGGGAGATGCCCCATGTCTTGCATATTTACTTTGGGACTACGGAACGATATTCCGGGAGATCCCCCTGCACATTTACGTTTGGGACTACGAGACGGTATCTCGGGAGGTCCCCTGTTGAACTGTTGTGTTCTGAGCTGTTGTTTTTCCCTGATTATTTTCCTTGTTACGTTTCAGTCATTATTACTGCGATATTTCCTTGTTTTGCTTTATTATATTTATGTTTCGGTAGGGCCCTGACCTGACTTCGTCACTACTCGATCGAGGTTAGGCTTGGCACTTACTGAGTACTATTGTGGTGTACTCACGCCCTTCCTGCACATGTTTTTCGTGTGCAGATCCAGGTACATCTTACCCGCCTCATCATTAGTGCAGTCGTTGCAGCTTACCGGAGACTTCAAGGTATATCTGCCCGCGCCCGCAGCTCTACCCCTTATACTGTTTTTCCCTCCTTTATTTCTTTAGACACCATGTGTAGCGGACAATTAGACAGTTTCTCTTAGAGCTTATGACTCGTGATTCCGAGTTTTGGGAAATCTTGTGTATATTCGAGTATTGTTTTTACTCGTATATGTCGAGCGACATTCTACCCTTATATAGTATCTATTGAAGTTTAGTTGTTCAGTTTTTGCTTTATTTCCGTTATTTTGATGTTATTAGGCTTACCTAGTCGTAGCGACTAGGTGCCGTCATGACGTCTTGCGGATGGGAAAAATGGGTCGTGACAGGGGGTCTGATAATTTATTTAACACATTGTAACACGCATCCCAAAGTAATATACTGTTATTTCTAGTTCTTATTATCTCATCATTTTGTTCCGGCGTCGATTAAAGCATTTTTGACTCGAGGGTGACCAACCTTCAGGGCCAAGATTGTTCAACTTGTGCGGTTTGCATTTACTTTTTTATCATTAATTTCAATATTAATCTGATTTCTCATTTTGTATCAAGCTAGACCATGTATCCTTAAAACCACATATAAATTCAATTGTTATCCGATTTTGAGGGTAAACAATAACCATCCCGAGTAGAAAGGAAAACTATTAACCATTAATATCTTTATTAAATCAGGATAGAATCATCACTCAGTAACAGTGCATGGGCAATTCCAAAGAGGAGCCTTTTGATAAAGTAAAAGATATGATGGGATTACGAATTAGATCCTTTTTTGACCTAGGAATCTATATCCTTAATCTCTTTTCTAAAAGCCTAAAAGGTAAAGAAAACCTTTGTCCATTTTCTTCTCTCTTTTGTGTTTAAATGAATCCATGAAAAATGAACTTTTGATGCTGGAAAGAGGCTTAAAACGCCTCAATAACAATTTCAACGTCTAATATAGAACTTTGCCAAATATCTTGAGATTGTTAGAAATACTTAACCATTGAAATATTTTGCAACATGTTGAAATTACACTAGAATATAATATTAAAATGCTATAACAAGATCGATATTATTACGTAAGATATCCAAAGAGCAAACTAAAGTTTGAAAACAATCGTAACCACAAAAAGACCATGATTTACTCGTCCTTGATTTTACCACAGCTAATCCTCTGTTAAAAAGTAATGCACAACAAAGTAATCTTATTTACGATAACTATTTGCAACGAGAGGGACGACAAGGAGTCGTGGAAAAAATAATGTATGTAATACGATAGCAACGCCTCTTGAAATAATGATCAAAAGGAAACAGAAAATAAAGTTTTAAAAAAAAACCCCACAATTTCATATTCAAAATAACAGAACTGTGATTATAAGTCGATAATGCTTGACTTGTGCAAAATACTGCTTATATGACTTGCGACAAACCAAATCTTACCCATCCATTTTTTATTTACAGATATTAGCTTCACAACTTCAAAGAATGGGTATATCATGATGTGTACGTCGTAGTTTTTCTAACAAATTAAAGCCTCCCATGCCAGTTTGTTAGTGCTTATGTCCTGTCAGAGGCGGAGATAAAATTTAAACTTTATGGGTTCTAAATTACAGGATAGCGTCATAAGGTGTTAGAACTGGGTTTTGAATTTCATTTTGTACATGCTTAAAGTTAATTTCTTAATACATATATAATTTGGGCAAAAATTACTGAGTTCGGTCGAGGTCGTACTTCGGCTTCTAGCTCCGTCCCCGTGTCCTACTTCCTTTAAGAGTTGCAAAGGCAAATTCCAGGTGAGGTTCCTATTTAATCAATCGATGTTCTTTAATTGTGAGAATCGAACTTTTACACCTGCTCAAATATAAGAGAAGTCATTTCCACCATTGAACATTTGAGAATGCCTAAAGATGGAGAATTTTCTTTTCCCTATCTTGATGTGAAAATCAACAATTCCTTCATCATTTTACTTATAACAAAGTTAAACAAAACAAAAGAAGAAAAATAGAAAAGGAAAATGCAATCTTTAAAGTACTCATGCTAGACCATAAAGCCAAGTTATTAGCACTATCACATGAAATGACATATGGAATTAACCTTACCACTAAAGTTATAAAAGACCACAATAAACAATGGAGTAACATTTAGGCTTTAGCAACAAGAGTTAGTTCCTAAAACGACATGATAGTAATCAACAGAAAATGACTTCTCACCAGCTCAAGATTAATGCAAAAACACAATGCCTAAGGACAAAAGTCATAAAACATGTATTAAGAACAAAATTCATGATCAGCCGGTTATAATTTCATAAATAAAATCTCACCTTCTTCCATTATTTTATAAACCAAAAAACTTCTCCTATAAATATATATATATATATATATATATATATATATATACATATATATATATATATATATATATATACATATATATATATATATACCCTCTTTGGGAGAAAACAAGAAATACATGTCATACCAAACAACAACAAAATGAAGCCTCTTTGCTCTTTCTTCCTTCCTCTTTCCCTATTTCTCTCCTTATTTTTCCTAATATTCCATAGCACAAAAGGCCAAAGTAATTTAATCCAAAACACTTGCAAAACATGTTCAAAAGATGATCCAAATATTAAGTATGGTTTTTGCACTTCATCTCTACAAGCTGCTCCAGCCAGTCAATGTGCTACTCTAGGTGGACTCGGGATGATTTCGATTAGGTTAATTCGATACAACGTTACAGATACGAGGTGTCACATTAAGATTTTAATGAAGGAAAAGAAGTTGGATCCTTATGTAAGAAGGTGTTTGAGTGATTGTTTTGAACTTTATTCAGACGCTATCCCTTCTATCAAGCTTGCTATGAAGAGTTATAACTCGAAGAAATATTATGATGCTAACATACAAATAAGTTCAATTATGGATGCTACCACGACATGTGAAGATGGATTTAAGGAGAAAGATGGTGTTGTGTCACCATTAACAAAGAGAAATGAAATCACTTTTCAGTTGTCTGCAATGGCACTTTCTCTTATGAATCTTATTAAGAATAATGAGTCAATTGGTTGATATTATATTCAACAATTAATACTCCTATTTCTTGCTTCTTCCTTCTTACTTTTGAATGTTAATTAATATTCGTCTATGTTAATAAGGTAGCTTCTCTATATTTCTTCTCCTTTTTTTTTGGGTGGTCTTTCCTTGAACTTCTGTACTTAAACTGTTTCTTTATCTGTCCTATATTGGATATCTTAGTTGTTTTAAAAATTGCAAGAATCAGTTAAGCTCCGTGATATTATGATAAATTTAATTTATTTGATGTTGTAAGATAGTAGAGTAATATTTTAGATTTAACTTATAGTATGCACTAACTGTGCAAATTTTGTTACACAATCATTGTATTTTAACTTGTTTTAGGAGGTAATCTTACTTATTTACCAAGTTGCTAATCTCACTTTTGTGGAAGATTTAGCTATATTGTGTAGTTGATTAAAAATTGTTTAATAATGTCAGCCTATAAAATTAAACTATAGTTTGAACTATTCTCTTTTTCCCCTTTAGTTTGAGTAAAGCCTGCACAAGGTAAGAGTAAGGTCTGCGTACACACTAGACCAGATTTGTGAAATTGCACTAATTATGTTATTGTTGTTGTAGTTTGAGCAAATATTTTGTTTTAAGAGTGCTCCTGTTAATTAACTTGTTATCATAAGAACTTCTACCAAAATGTAAAATGGAAGTTGTAATAGGAAAGAAGGTTCTAAATAAACTACTATGCTATTTATCAATGTAGTGAAGTTTTTATTTTAAAAAATAAAAAATATTTAGTAAAGTTTGGTTTTCAAGATGAGGGAATTTTGGAATGACTTAAGGACTCAATGTCACAATGTCATCTCGTGAAACAAAACCTCATCTTGTTGATAGGAACTGAAGCCTTCGTTTGTTGGCCTAATCAAGTGGATAAAGTAGTGGAGACTTCCTAACATATTGACCCTTTTCTACAATATTAAATTGCCCGTATTCTTACACACGTTTTAAGTTTCTTTAATAAAACTGCTCCTATAAATTTTGGTAAAAGTAAATGTTCTTTATATGTTTGTTTAAATATATTTTCAAAACGCAAAAGCAAGTATTTCTTCATTTCCCGACTAACACAATATGCATATATAATAAACTCACATCGCTTAAAATAATACAAAAATGGGTATCAATTTAAGACATGACATAAATTTTAACTTTAGTAAATTCTAGACCCAAACTCACTTTTGTACTAGTAGAATTGCAACAATTATAAATAAAAAAAAAGGTAAAATCCGAATTAGTCCAAGCAGTATGCTTCTCCCACCATATGGTTAAACAGAATAAAAGAGAGAAACAATAGACCAACATAAAAACATACAATTAGTGAAGAGAATTTGAGCATAGCTACATAAATACGGATAAAATAATTCTTGGAGCATTATGTGTGGTTCATACGAAGTGCATATGCACGAAGCATTTCACATTCACGTAGGGTCCGGGGAAGGATCGTACTTTTAGAGGGTGTAATGTAAATAACCTAACTTAATGCAATTTAGTGGCTGTTTCGAAATAATTTTACCGTTTCTTCACGGCCATGTGGTTCATAAACAAAAGGGTAAATTTGCTATCAAGGTAGTAGTGTTGCTCAAAATATAGGTCCAATGGGAATGGCGGAAATAACAAATCATAGATTTTAGTGTGTTTTTCGGCTGTTCCAATATTCTTTTTCTAAAGAGATTTTGCTTTTATTTGAAATGACAATGTCTCCTTCAATCAATCAACAAAAGAAACAGAAAAGAGAGGCCATGGCATAGTACAACGAATCTCTCTTTATTCTGTTTAACCATATGGTGTGAGAGGCATACTGATTGGACTAATTCTTACCTTTTCATTTTTTGTTTCTTATATTTTGGAGCTTCAATTTCGACTAATCTAGATCCCATTACATGAATAAACATTTTTATCTGAAGTTTTTTAATATTGGGCCCAAGTCTGAGACTTTTATTTAATGATAGAGAGATTCTATCCATTTCACCATAATCCTTCGTAGTGAATTTACACCAAATAGCCATAGCCTCACAAAAAAGATAAAATGCTCCTTCTAAATGTGAAGAAATTCAATTATATCACTCACTTTTTTTCTCAATGATAATACAAAAAAAAAAGTAGGGAGCATATGGGGACTTCCTCTTGCTCGCCTTCCCTGCCCTGTTTTTAATTGAGATAGAGTTGGCATAAAAGAACATTCATTTTCAGTTCTTCATTTTTATGAAAGAGAAAACCTACCTTCAATATGTGAGCTTCTAAAGAAAAGCTTTTTTCCATCATTATAAGAATATGTGAGCTCAGAATATATGGAAGTACAGAAAAAGTTTTTTACCTGTTAACATCAAATTAAATGAATAACAGTTTAATATTTTTAGAAAAATATTAACACACGGGCATATAACTTGGAGTTAATATCACTTCAAACCTCTTGGTTTCTTATGTCATTTGAAGTGATACTGAAGAAAAAAGAAAATACTCACAATTCCTAATTAATTTTATTAGCTGATGCAAAATCCAGATGAGTAAGAATATCATATTGAGTAGTTAATATTTTTCCTGCCTTTTAATTAGTTAATATTAATAATATCTCCTATTTTATCACGACGTCGAATGGCTTGATAATTTATCAAGATTATATGATTTACTATAACTGGAAAATTAGCAGCAGGTTCCGTTGATCAGTTAGAATATAAATTTATGGACATATAAATCTAAACAATTTTTACAAAATCAATAACAGAAAAATCCAAGTAGACATATAAATCTAAACAGATAATGTAAAAATACTATTCTGCGAGACAAGTAGATATGGATAAGTATTTACAGAAATTTTTTTTTTCCTAATCACAGAAGAAATTGGTAATGATAACGTCAAGAAAAAGCATAAATTTCTGAGGCATCTTGTAAGAAATTCAGTTCGTCCCACCTCATCCTTCAACGGCTGCTGTCATTAGTCAACACTCAACAGAGTTTAAACTGTACAATAAGTTTAATATGCAATATCTGTGAATATTAACAATTCATTGTCCTATCCTCCTATTTATTGGCCATTAGATAACCAACATAATACTACTTTCAAGTATAGCTCAAAGAGACCATTTATCCTTCTTGTAGGATTTTGAAATTGGAAATGCTGCCTTTAGAGGTCGTTTGGTACAAGGGATAAGGTCAATAATCCCGGAATAGAATTTGGGATTGCATCATCCCATATTTGGCTATAGGTATTAGCTAATCCTAGGCTAAATTTTACACTAAAATGGTGGGATTAAGCTTTCCCATATAAAAGGTGGAATAGCTACCCCATGGCATACCCTGGAATATCCTACCATGGTGTACCAAACGAGTTACTACTCATAATTTCAACACCTTTACAAGTTCCTAAGCCTGACTACACAGGTTTTTCCAATCAGTGCAACAATCAAAGCAAGCTTGAATATTTGCCATTCGAATATTATAAGAGGAAAGACGGTAACAGAACAAAATACCAAGTCATGTCTTCCAGAAAAAGCAACAAAAGGATGATATAATCCTCAATAGCAAAGCCTGAGCAACTGGTCTTCCGAAGAGTCTGATTATTGCCTCTCTCAAGAGGATCAAAATTCTACAACTTTGACCTAGTCAAATGACAAGGAGCAAGAGTACCTTTGATTTTGATTGAACAAATTCAAACAAACAAAGATGCATTGCGTTTAACTAGACATTGGATGACTATAAATATACTCAATTGCATGTTCGCAGGATTCTATCCTGACAGCTTCCTTGTCTGGAATCTCCAGTTTGAACTCTTCCTCCAGAGCCATTACAATCTCTACCGTATCTAAGCTGTCTAAGCCCAGATCCTTCTCAAAGTGGACTTCAGGGGTCACCTGCATAAAAGATAACCATTAACCATAAAGCCCATAATGATTTCCCAGATAACGAATGAGTATCCCGTTAACTTTGCAGGGTTAAATTGTTTCACCACCAGCTTATGTACTGGCACAAAGGAAAAAGATGATTGCATTTGACATGACAATGAACAAATTGAGTCAACAAACACCACTAACAGAATATAACAACAATACCTGTTTTTATCATATAGAACACCAAATGGTGATAGAGAAACTGATGGAGTTCTGTTTTCTTGGGGGTATCACTTTTATCAAATTCTCAACCTACATTCTGATTCACTAATTGTCTCCTGGAACATCACTTTCTCTTTTTAATGGGAAGAATATGCTGCATTATCCTACTCTCTTCATCTACTTTGAAAGCTTGCAAGTAAACTCAACTATTGTCCGTTGTATGAGACTTTCACTTACTGACAAGTGTAGTGTGGGACCCAAAACTTTATGTTATTTTTTTTTTCACTTTCTCTTCTCTCCTCTTTGGAATCCTCTGGCTTTCTTTCTTATTTTCATTTCACAAGGATGCTATGCATCCTACCCCAGATTCTCCTCATATCTTTTCGTAATTCTCTTCCTCCTCTACTAGACTCTCTTTTCACTTCTAGCACTTCAAACTGATCTTTTTCCTGTTCAGTTTTCTCTCGAGTCCTTTTCTCATTGTTAGTTTCCTCTCAATCCCTACTATTGTGTTTTCTGAGGATAGTTCAAAAATCAAAATCTTCATCTTTGTCATAGGAAACAATGCAAAAATTATACAATAAAGTGATCACTTAAACTTTCAATTAGTTTAATACTATGTGCATCTCCACATATTCAACTCTTCTTAAATGTGATTAAGATCCACTTTTCATCAATAATTTTCAGTTCTTAAAAAGGACTATAAGGCAGTACTTGATCTGCACCAACCAAACACACCAAATACATTAAGTTGCTCTTATGTATTGCTGAGATAAATTTAAGAGTAAAATTAAAAAAAATTGAGAATCCTTTTAATTTTTTCCCTTAAATAACATGAGCCCTGATAAAGAAAAACAATAGAAAAGAAAGAACCAAAAAAAATAAATAAAGAAGGAATAGTAAAGATGGAAACTCAGAGAGGAAGAGAAAGAGCATTAAAAAGAAAAAGAGATAAAGAAGGAACGAGGATGAAGATGGCCTGATACTTGGAAGAGGAGAGAGGGATTTGGCATCTTTTTATTTCTAGGCGTGTGGGACCCAGTATAATACACTTGTCAAGCTTAGAATATGGCCTCATCATACCAAAACTTCAGTGCAAGAACTGCAAAGACCTAAGTGAAACACCTGTTGGCATGTACTAGCGCCCATTTGATGCAGACAGGAAAGAAGAGAGAATGCTTATAACATAATTTTTGAAGTTCTTGACAGACATTTATCCTAATAGCTCTCCTCTCACAACAGAGCTCTAAAAGCATCATTTCCTTTCTCAGATAACTATCTCCTAACGGATCAACCTTCAATGAACAAAGTTATAGTCAATTGGACCCAAGCAAGCTACTTAAAATGGTTCAAGTCTCCTAAGTTGCTCGGACTCTTCACTTTTAGTGCCGCGCCCGTGTCAATACGACGTAAATGAGGGTGTGGGATTCGTAGCGGATCTGGTCAATCGATTTTGGGTACTTTGATTAAAATTGAGGGAGAAATTCGAGACAGATATAATGATTTCTGAAATAAAAACAAAAACTAGGGTGAAATTGAAGTTTTCCACATAATGTCTCATAGTCTAAGACCATTTGTAACTCTATTTTTAGATATTTCAATTATTTTTAGCTGAATCCCCGAACCGTATCCGCAACCGAATTCGTACTTCTGAATCTTATATAATTTAGATCATGAAGGACCCGACCTCTAATTCCGCACCTGAGTCCGAGCAACTTAGCATGTCTCTGCAATTTGTTCAAAATTTAATCTTAAATATGCCAAACAACAGCTTCGGGTTGGAGGTTTCCTGGTTGGTGCTACTATGACTTATGTGCAGTCTCTATCCTTAGTTCACCTTTTTCTTATTACAACCCTAAATCCCCCACCCACACACCCCCACCCACAAAAAAATAAAACTTTTCTTTCTGATAACCTTGGTGTTTCGGTCAACTAGCGTGCACCTTCGCTAACTCCACAGGTACGCCCCGCTAGCACAGGTACTGGGTAACTCTGTACACCAAGACTCGGACAAATTGGAAGAAACCACCTAGCATTTTTGCCTCCGCTAGGATTTGAACTTAAAACCTCCTAAATTCCTTCTTAATTTCTTTCATTAACCAATTAATTGACTTATCTTGAAAATGAATGGCAGCTAAAGTTCTGCTAACCTAACACTCCAGCGCAAAGACAGTCCCAATAGGTAGATTAGTTCTTTTCTACAGAATCAAACTACACTAAGTTTGATTGAAACGCCTGAAAAGTAAATGACTCTAAAGCTAAGCTCTGAACATAGCATTCAGCAGGTGCCTAGAGAAAATTCTTGGCTACTTGTTTTCCAGTCTTTAGGTTATCTAGAGCTATGAATAAGCATTCGCCATCCACCTAAAAGGAAACAGAAAATAAAAGAAAAGGAATCAACTTCTCTTTCCTTTCTCAAGCTTTCCAGAGAGAGATTACACAATTGAGCATTTTGTGTGACAATGTTACACACTAAAATTACACAATTGAGCATTTTGGATGACGGTGGTATCTGTACCAGTGTACCTCGACTATTCCACCGGGTACCTACTATCTCCCACTAGCACAAGTATCATATAACTCTAGATGTGAAATAAGATAACTATGCAATTTGATAAAAGATAAACATATACCAATTCCTTTTCATTTTGTTTTGTTTCAGGTAAATAGACTCCCATATCATCTGGATAAACATATGTCCATTTTACCAAAGCTATAGCTAAATAGAAACCCTAATGTTCCAGCCTTGACCAATTAACAGCTACCTACGATGCAAATAAACCATCAATTGAACTTTGTATTCATATTTCTCAGATCTAATTCATTTCATCAAATAGGTTTATCAAAAAAATCAAATTTAACCACTCCCATAAAAGGAATTGAGGAAAATACCTTGGAAGGATCGACTTTGGGGAAGCATTTGACGACGTCAAGGACTCTGTTGATGACTTCATCTTTGGTGATATGGTCATCGTGCGACGACATCAATCTGACAGTGGTTAGCCTCGAACCATTTGCAGCTAAGGCTTGGGTTGCCGGAACCCGGATGTGACGGAGTATAGCAGATCTCAACGCCGACGCCATTGTTGTTCTCGTCGTTCTCCTTTTTGCTGTTTAGGCCTTGATGCGACGGGAGGAAGTGCTGAATTAAACTGAGGTTTTGAGGATTAGTTTGGGGTATTTTACATCTTGATCCTTGGACCGGAATAGCAAGCCCCGGTTCAGAAGTGCTTAGTAAATAATGACTTGTAGTGTGTTTGGCTGAAAAAATTAGCTTATTTGCTAAGTGTTTTTAATAAAAAAAAATTTAGAGAAAAATAATTTGTATTTGGCTAATCAATTTGAAAAGTACTTTTGAACAATAATTTGTGTTTAGTCAAGATTTCAAAAAGTACTTTTATATGCCAAGTTACAAATAAGGACATGAAGATATTTGCTTAATAGTTAAGTATTATATAAATAGATAAATAATTATAAATATTTATTATTAAAGATAATAATTAAATATTTTATTTTATTTAAATAAAATTTAAAAGTAATTTATTCTAATAAGATAATTTAAATATATCAAAAACTCATCCAATAAATATGAAAGTTCACAAAAATTATTTTATATTACTTAATAGTTTAAACTAAGTAAGGTTATTTTGGTATATATAATATTTTACAAAGAATATTTTTGGTAGGAAGAAAAGTCAAAACTGCTTCTGCTTCTGCTTCTGCTTCTGCTTCCGGAGAGAAGCTACTTTTTCTGCTTCTTCAAAACTGCTTCTGCTTCTAGCCAAAAGCACTTTTTTTTTCAAAAAAAAAAACCTTGGCCAAACACCTCAAATTGAGAAAAAAATCACTTTTAAAAATAAAAAAAAATTAACATGGTGAGAAGCTTGGCCAAACAGGCTATTAAGGTTTTTCTAATTTTACAGTTTTAAGGTCATCTCCAACGCCAACTGCATTTGCTATTATTGGTTTCCAATGTTGCTACATTTTCGGCCGCAAAATGGTGATGAATAGTGTCACCCCAAATTTGAAGTGACACTATTTATCTCCAACATTACTATTTCCATTACTTCATAATTATTTTTATTATTAAACTTTTTAAATTTATCTCTTTATATGTACCAAATTATGTTTATGTAATATCTTTATAATATTAATTTCTATCTTAACTTTGACGTATAATTTTGATAAATTAATTTTCGTGCATTTATTATTTTTATGTAAAATTTTATGGTATAAAATAATTTTATATTAAATGGTTATATAAGAAAGGATATAAATTATGTGTGATGAATATGTAAAAAAGAAAATAGAATTTCTTTAATAGAAATAAGAAAATAAAATTTAAAGAAAAGATAATAATATAATATTGAAGAGAGAGAAGAATATAAAATGTAATATTCTTTTTTAGAGTAAAAAATGGAATAATAGTTGGAATAATTTTACTCTATTTTGGAGGAGAAAATGGAGTCAAGCTTTGAAGATGGCCTAAAACACTCCAACTTCTCGATTTATGGAATAATAGTTGGAATAATAGTTGGAATGTTATCGTTGTGGTGGAAAAGGGCATTGGGCAAATATTTGTCATGTACCAAGATATTTGGTTGAGCTTTATCAAGCATCTCTAAAGAATAAAGACCATGAAGCCAATTTTGTATTTGACAATGATTTTGACATCACCCACTTAGATGTGGCAGACTTCTTTGAGTGCCCTGATGGAAAAATAGACCACTTGATCGGTGATGGATCCGTGGTTAAAGATGATTGAGTAGTTTAATTTTTATTTTCCTATTCGTAGTAGCTAGTGAATAAACATCATGTAATCATAATTTTTTCACATGGGTAGCAGTCATTAGTATCAATTAGTATTATTTATTTTATGAAATAGTATTAGTTCATTTTGATTAAATAATTCAATAATTACTATTTCGTCGTAATGCAATATTTATTTTTGTATTATAAATTTGTATAACTAAAGTGGCTTTCTTCCATTTTGTGAAACAACGTACTAACTCCTTTTAAGAACTTCTATTATTTCCATTAACGTAATGTGATAGGCAATTAGTTGATTTCATTGTCTGTCCTTTATGTATGGTTTAGCAAAATTATATTACAGTTTCTTGATTGATATGTTCTAACATTTTGGATGACAGAATAGTATAATGGTAGAACATGTGTAATAATATAATAATTCCCTTTACAAAATATGTATATGTGTACGTATAGTGTACTCATAATTACGTCACTTTTAGCTACGTAATTGTTTGTATCATAATCAGAGTTTGCTCGAAATTGCATTACAAGGTCATTATTGAATTATTGATTTAATTATCTTATTCTCTGAAAATACTAATATTTATTAGTATATTTTCTTTTGTATGTCAAACCATTGGAAGCAAACATGGATATCCCACAAAATAAACTTGGGTCAAAGTTCAATTGTAAAAATATTTGTTTAGTTGATTCATGTACGACATACAATATTAAAAGAGATTTCTCTCATTTAAGTATGTGTAAGGCAGGCGTTACTACATTTTCTGGTAGTAGTAAATTAATTGAAGGCTCTGGAAGAGCTACTATAACTTTGTCTAAGGGAACAATACTTATCATAGAGAATGCAATGTTCTCCTCCAAGTCCAAGAGGAACTTGTTGAGTTTTAAAGATATCTGCCGAAATGGATATCATATTGAGACAATAAGATGAGAATAATCTTGAATGTCTCATCATTACCAAGAATGTCTCCGGCCAAAAGAGGGTTATTGAGAAGTTCCCATCTTTATCTTGTGGCCTGTATTGGACAAGAATTAGTGCAATTGAGGCACATTCTATTGTAAACCAAAAGGTTACCGATTCCAATACTTTTGTACTTTGGCATGATCGATTGGGGCACCCTGGATCAATTATGATGAGACGAATTATAGAAAAATCAAATGGGTATCCATTAAAGAATTTAAAGATTCTTTTAAATAATGAATTTTCTTGCACTTCTTATTATTAAGGCAAGTTAATTATTAGACCATCACCAACAAAGGTTGGGATTGAGTCCCCTGCATTTTGGAACGTATACAAGGGGACATTTGTAGACCTATTCACCCACCTAGTGGTTCGTTTAGATATTGTATGATCTTAATAGATGCATCATCTCGATGGTCTCATATGTGCCTATTGTCATCTCGCAACCTCGCATTTGCAAAATTAATGGCACAAATAATCTGATTACGGGCGCAATTCTCCGATAATCCAATTAAGTCTATTAGACTTGATAATGTTGTTGAGTTTTCATCCCAACCATTTAATGATTATTGTTTATCAATTGGGATAAAAGTGAAACATCTTGTAGCTCATGTTCACACTCAAAACCTTGCAGAGTCTTTAATTAAACGTCTACAATTGATAGCAAGATCGTTACTAATAAAAATGAGGTTGCCCACTTCTGTTTAGGGTCACGCCATTTTGCATGCAGCAATGCTAGTTCGTCTCAGACCGACAAATTATCATAAATATTCTCCGTTGCAATTAGTTTCGGGTCATGAACCTAATATATCCCATTTAAGAATTTTTGGACGCGCAGTATATGTGCCTGTAGTACCGCCATATCGCACCAAAATGGGTCCCCAAAGAAGGTTAGGAATAAATGTTGGGTTGAATCGCCCTCCATTATTCGCTATCTTGAAATATTAACGGGGGATTTATTCACTGCTCGATTTTCAGACTGTCAATTTGATGAGACATTTTTCCCAAAATTAGGGGGAGAAATTGGTGAAATCAAACGGAAAATTTTGTGAAAAAATCCATCATTATCTCATCTTGATCCACGTACCACTATTTATAAAAAAGAGGTACAAAATATTATCCATTTGCAAAGAATAGCAAATCAAATGCCAGACGCGTTTACGGATTTGAAAAGGATAACAAAATCACATATCTCTGCAGAGAATATTCCAATCCGTATTGATGTCCCTATTGGACAATCTTCCAGTGACATAGCCAATGAGTCAAAAGCACGCCTAAAACGTGGCAGATCATTGGTTTCTAAGGATCGAACTCCTAGAAAAAGGAAAAAAAATTATCAAAATAATACTATGAAAGAGTCTCATGAAGAAATCCATGAATTAATAAATTCTGAGATTCATGAGGAAACCACTAAGCCCGAGACTCAAGAAAATAAGGAACTAGGAATAAATCCAATCGATATTGAGACAAATTTGAATCGATTGGATATAATGGTGGATTATGTCTTTGCATATAATGTTGCATATAACATTATGAAATATAATGAGGATCTTGAACCTCAATCTGTTGGAGAATGTCGACAAAGACGTGATTGGCCAAAATTGCAAGAAGCAATCCAATCAGAATTGAATTCACTTGCGAAACGTGAAGTTTTTGGGCCTGTAGTCCAAATGGTGTTTAGCCTGTTGGCTATAAATGGGTCTTTGTACGCAAGAGGAATGAGAAAAATGAGGTACAAATATATAAGGCACGCTTTTTTGCATAAGGATTTTCACAAAGGCCTGATGTCGATTATGAAGAGACATATTCACCCGTTATGGATGCTATAACGTTCCGTTATCTCATTAGTTTTGTTGTCCATGAAAATCTTGACATGCATTTAATGGATGTGGTTACCGTCTGCCTTTATGGTTCACTGGATAATGAGATACATGAAAATTCTCGAGGGATTTAAAATGCCTAACTCACATAATTCACATCCCAGGAAATGTTTTCAATCAAATTGCAAAGATCTTTGTATGGTCTAAAGCAATCAGGACGTATGTAGTATAATTGTCTTAGTGAGTACTTATTAAAGGAAGGTTATATAAATGATGCCATTTATTCATGTGTTTTTATAAAGAAAACAACATCAGAATTTGTTGTACTTGACGTATATGTTGATGACATAAACCTTATTGGAACTCCTATAGAACTCCAAAAGGCAACTGATTATTTAAAGAAAGAATTCGAGATGAAAGATCGCGGAAAGACAAAATTATGTCTTGGTTTGCAAATTGAACATTTGGCAAACAAAATTTTTGTTCATCAATCTACCTACATAGAAAAGGTACTGAAACGGTTTTACATGGATGTAGCACATCCATTAAGTACTCCGATGGTTGTTCCATCACTTGATGTGAATAAGGATCCATTCCGACCTCGAGAAGAGAATGAAGAGCTACTTGATCCTGAAGTACCATATCTTAGTGCAATTGGTGCACTAATTTATCTTGCCAACACTACAAGGCCGGACATAACTTTTTCAGTTAATGTCTTAGCAAGATATAGCTCGGTTACTACAAGGAGACATTGGAATGGAATCAAAGACATATTGCGGTATCTAAAAAGAACTACTGATATAGGTTTATTTTATGGCAATAATTGCAGTCCCGATCTTGTTGGTTATGCCGACGCTGGGTATTTATCTGACCTACACAAGGCTCGATCTCAAACAGGCTATATGTTTACATGTGGGGGCACTGTCATATCTTGGCGATCGACTAAGCAATCAATCGTGGCTACTTCATCTAATCATGCTGAAATAATTGTTATTCACGAAGCAAGTCGAGAATGTGTGTGGTTGAGGTCTATAATACATCTTATTCATGACAAATGTGGTTTGAAGTACGACAAACTATCCACGATTCTGTATGAAGATAATGCAACATGCATAGCCCAATTGAAGGGAGGATTTATAAAAGGAGATAGAACAAAACACATTTCACCAAAGTTATTTTTCACACATGATCTTCAAAAGAATGGTGATATCAATGTGCAACAGATTCGTTCAAGTGATAATATGGCTGATTTGTTCACAAAATCTCTACTGACGTCAACCTTCAAGAAGCTAGTGTACAAGATCGGGATGTGAAGGCTCAAGGATGTGAATTGATGCTCTCATCAGGGGAAGTTAATGCGTGTTGCACTCTTTTTCCCTTATAACATTTTGTCCCACTGGGTTTTCCTTGCAAGGTTTTTAACGAGGCAACCAAAAGACGCATTTATAAACATATGTCTCTTTTTCCTTTTCTAGAATTTTTTTTCCATTGGGTTTTATTTTAGTTAAAGTTTTAACGAGGCACATTATTTGTTGAATAGACATTCAAGAGGGAGTGTTATAAATAGAACTCTATTTAGAGTGAATGTCTATCTTTTAGAGAGTTTTACTTTGTGGCTAAGTCATTTTTCCCTATAAATAGAGGGGTCTTACCCCATTGTAAATCATCCCAAAATTCAATAAGAATTTTCTCTCTCTTTCTCTGCAATATTGTTCTTGTTCTTTTATTATTTCATAACAGAAAAATATTTTTGAGCAGTAATTAATATTTGGCCAAGCTTTTAAAAACTGCTTTTAAGTGTATTTTTCTCAATAGTACTTCCGGAGAGAAGTACATTTTTCTGCTTCTGTTTCTCCTCAAATACACTTTTTTTCCTTCTAAAAGCTTGGGCAAAACCTTAATTTTTGGCCAAAAATACTTTTGGCAAAAAAAAAAAAAAAAAAACTTAAGCTTGGCTAAACAGGCTATAATAAATCACAAAATGGGACAATAGTGAAAACAGTTGCATGCATTATCCATGACCTCTGTGTATCAGAGTCTTATTGTATGGCTCCATTTTGTTTGCCTCCTAATATCATTGACTGATAGTGTGATACAAGTACTAACATACAATATGACATAGCCAGTTTGACAACTAGGGGTGGCAATTTGAGCCCAAATTCGTCCAACCCGCCCAAAGGTTAATGGATTGTGCTACAAACATTTTAGCTCATGGATTTATTTGGGCTGAGCCCAAGTTAACCCATTATTTTTTATAACCCATTCTGACCCATTATGCATCCCAAATACAACTCATGAAACTCACTCAAAATAAAGGTATCTCAATCCAACTTATCTAGAAATTTACTTAATTGCCTAAATTTTACTTTTTTTTTTTTTTTTAATTTTCTGTTTTTTTGTTTTTCTGCACCACCCACACCACCATCAACCC
>MDKI01098137.1:0-50577 GCA_005239505.1 Nicotiana paniculata | reverse complement strand
TAATGACTAAAAGATGTAAAAATCAATGTTTTGCTTTGCTGAGTAGTATTCCACAATCTTCTCTTGACTCTAATGGCATAAGTCCCTCAAAGTTTTGTTTTTGGGTCTATTTATATGTTTGGGATAAACCCTAAACGTGTAGGAGACTTCTATTCAAACCGGCAAACACTTAAAATCTTCAAAACTCGGATTGGGTCGGACCAGGGACCAGGCTTTATGGCCCAAACGCCTGGATAAAGCCAGGCCAGGCCTGACGTTAGGGCTCAAATGCCCCCCAAACGCCTGGTCTTACCAGGCTTATTTGCCCAAACGCCCGACTATGTCCTGGTATGACCAGGCTTTACATCTCAAACGCCTGGCTATAGCCCGGTTCACTCCTTTTCGACTCTTGAGCCTATTTTCGACGTTTATGCATCCATTTAACTCGACTTCCATCTCCAATTCACCTACACATGAAATAGACTCCCTTAGGCACATAAAAAGTGTATTTTCATCATTAACGCACATAATGTGTTAAACCATGAATTCTAGCCACACATCAACATCCCACACTTAAACATTTGCTCGTCCTTGAGCAATTAAACTACACCCATGAACACAACTTATTAAGCAAATCCCTTAACGCGTTATACCAAGAATTTTTAAAATAGTTTAAGCACAAAGGTGTGACATCCTCGCCTCAATAATCGACTCACAAATACCATGCTTTATTCACAATTCACTAACTACTCTAACATAGAGGTCAACAACATTACCTTTCCTTCATGAATCATGTGCCCTCACCAAATCAAAGAGCTAGTTCCACTTAGGAACTCAATATAGAAAGAATTTACTCACTCTCAGAAATAATATTCATATGCCACAAAAGATGCACCATAGGCTTGCCGTAGTGTACGACTCTACTAATCGAGCTCATTCAGTCTAGGATCAAGTAGGACTTCATTTGGTTGTAATGTAGGCTACGGGACGGGTAGGATACATTTAAATATAAGAGTGACTACACCTCCCTAAGCACTTTAATACATATACTTTAGCGCTAAGCCAAACTCCAACTTTACATCAATGTTATTACCCCATACTTCTTTAAGAACAATTACATTAAGAGTCACCACTTGTCTCGAAATATATATATATTTTTTCACAACAATACAACTATTTTTTTTCTTTTTCTCTTTTTTTTTTCTAAGTGACTCTTACTTTTTCAAAACGGTGCACCTTTCTCTTATTTCAATTGTTCCCCTCAAAAACCAACCTACCACCCCACACTTTAACTTTTCCATATTTCATCACATTTCCAGTGCTTACGAGAGGTGACAAGGTTCAAATATATGATCGATTCAAACAAAGGGGTATGGCTTGTCATGTGGTTGCCAAAGAAACCGTATTATAGGCTCAACGAGGTTAACTACGATACATAACAATTAGGTGGGTAAAATATATATAGCTGGCTCAACAAAGAAATGCCTATATCACTTCCAAGACTGAACAAAACTTCTATTTCGCTTTGCACACACACGGGGCAAGTTCTAGACATCAAATGCAATGCACAGAATAACATGCAAACCTCACACACACATGGCACATAACTCACTCAGGATTGGATCTATCACGACACTCCAGTCAAATCAGTTAAGAAAATTTAAGAATCCACGATTTAAGGTATTTATCCTGGAGTCAAAAATTGAGCCTTAGCGTCACAACCAAAGTACTGACTATTCTCAAGGCATCACAACGTTCCGAGATATTGCTACGATAAATTTCTCAACCATGTGGTTACTACTCCTAAAAATTAAAAACTACCTACACCCGGTTCAATTAAAAACCCTTGGAAAAGAACCGTGGTCTAAAGAAAAACCAAGGGGAAATTACTACACTACCTAAAACAAAAATCTTTTTGGTATTTTCTTTAGACTTACTTCCCTCAAGAGAACTGTCTAGGAGGTCCATCGTCAGGAAGAGTCCACATATTTATAATTTTTTTTTGTTTAGTTCTACCTAAAATAAAAAGACTGCAGAAAAAGCTACAAAAACTTAAAAGAAAAATCATTTACTATCATGAACACAAAAACTACAACAAAAAACCACATAAGGTACAACAATTCCACAACACATATGTACAACACCCCACACTTAATTCATGTAATGTCCTCAGTGCATCATATATAGACAAAACAAGAAATAAAAGAAAGGTGAAAGAAACTCCCTGATCATTCAGCGTCTTCATCATCGGACACTCTCCATTCCTCCTCATACTCATCTTCTCCATCATCTTCCTCATCTGAGCGCATCGGCTCTGCATCAGAGTCATCACATGTGTTGATATCCTCATCATCTGGGAGCCTATATCCCTCACCTTCTCCAATCATCTGCTGACCGTGAGAATTAAGCGGGTATCTCTGATCCAACTCATCCCTCTCATCAACCAACGCTGGGTGACCTCCTATTCGCAATTGCAAATCCATCATCCCATAAAGATGGGCCATGAAGCTATCATCCCGCGCATTGCGCTCGGCATTGGTCAGTGAAGACTCTTCTTTCAGTCTTAAGCCAGTGATTTCAGTCTCTCGGGCGAGTTGATCAATGGTATGGTCAAAGTTGGGATCAACCGCTACATTTTCATTTAGCATGAACTGAGTCAGGAAATTTGGGAATGGTATTAGATCAATTCTATTGATGGAACGCACCAACCCCATTTGATAGCGTATCAGATGGCCCACATTCACTTTCTGCCCTGTCGTGAGGAAGTAAAGCACACAAATCCTCTCTCGGCTGATTAAGGTGTCATGGGTGCATGGTAGTATCCGTGCATTAATCAATTTAAGCCACACCTGGGTTTCAGCCTTCATTTTCTTCTTGGGAAACCTTTTATGGCGATTTGTGGCTCTATCCCGAATCCAAGAAGCCCTGGAATCAACCCCACAAAGTGTGTGCCTCACCTCTCTATAGTTAGGATGGCGGATGAATTGCTCTAGAGGCTCCACCGAAACATTTGGTGCACCTAGAAAATCACATATGGCCTTGGCTGAAAAATCCACCAAATGCCCACGAATTGGGACCAATTCCTCCTTTTCCTTAGGGTCAAACCCTGCATAGAATTCCCCGACTAAGTTAAGGTTGATGTTACCATTGTGCCTGAACACATATCCTAAACCCAACTCATGGATTCTCCTCCAAATCGCCGGGAATTTTGTTCTCAGACTCCCTTCCTTAATGGCCCCTTCAGGGTGAACATGCTTGGGCTTGCAGCGTGCATACCATTTCCCGGAGTGTGCTGATATGCTGTTGATACCATATTACCGTTGGCCAACGGGTTTCTGTCTCATAGCAGCCACAACAGCTACTGCTTCCTCACCAGTCATACTAGAAGTAGCATCTCCCCCTTTTCTTTTCTTCTGAGGTGGTGGGGGTTTTGCTTTGGTTTTCGCTGGGGACGAAGACGTGGCCTTTCCTTTGCCGGTGGCTCTTCTGGGTAGCATCGTTTTCCCTACACAAATGATCAGTAGTTAGTGGGTGTCACAAAGTGTATACTATACGCTCTCCCACTTTGCCAAGGTTACTCAGATTTCACCTTGGCGAGTTTATGAACAATTGACACATAAGGCTTCTCGTGAGCCACTTTACACTTAAAATTTCATGGAGTTCAAGATGCATGATACTAGTGGTTTGTTTCCCGGAGACTAGGGCTCCAAATGGTATATGTATTGCCATTGAGGCATTACATCGAGCACTTGGCTATCACAATTTCCATGGGAGCTCTTATGGACTTGAGGGACTGCCTCATGTACCCAAATCTGTTTGGGGTTCCATAATACCACTTAGCTTCACAATTTCAGCCCATTCCTAAAGGGTTTCGGGGATTAGAGTTCAATACACAATACAATATGACCATGAACTTCATAAACCCATAAATAATTACCATGAATCAAGGATACACCTTTCATATTTGTAACACCCAATTCGAAGTAACAAAGGATAGAAATAGAATCATACCTCAACGATTGATGTGTGTTTGTCGGATGAAATGCACCACGAAAATCAAACCTGTGCAGATCTGTGTGTGTTGTGGGTGTTGTTGTAGTGAATATGTGTGTGTTAATCTATGTGTTTTGGTGTGAGTATGAGAGAAAATATGTGTTGGTTGTGTGCTTGGGAGTAGAAACTTTCTTGAGAGAGAGTTGGGAGATGTAAAAATAAGAAGAGGGGACTTACCTGGTGTTTGGTATGCGTTTTAGTCAAAAATCCCAAGCACCCTGGCGTTAGAGTTGGAACGCCCAGACCCCTCTGGCGTTAGCCAGGCGTTTTAGGCTTAACGCCTGATTCACCCTAGAGTTTGGGGCTTAACCCCTGGGGTCTTCTGGCTTTTGCTGGGCGTTTGAGGCCTAAAGCCTGCTTGACCCCGGCTTTGTCCTCACTTTCCATCATGCTAAAACACTGCTCCTTTCACCCCGAATGCACTTGCAAGATCGTGAGTACCTATAATTACACGATATACTTCTAGCTATACTAATATTTAACTACGCATTGGGTTGTCTCCCAACAAGCGCCTTAGTTAATGTCGTGGCACGATGATTACAACAAGTCAATAGGTTTCCTCCTATGAAGCGCCTGATTTAACGCCGCAGCACGATGCAGAATGAACGTAATTTAAGGATCGCTCAGTCTTTTAGGTTCAACCAGATGCACAATAGCCATAACACTGGATTCATTCATTCCCACATACCTTTCTAATTATTGTCCATTGACCTTGAAGGCGTTAGACCCATGCTCAGCAGTAATTTCCACCGTACCATAAGGAAATACGTTGACCACCTTAAAAGGGCCAGACCATCGGGACTTGAGCTTACCCGGGAACATTCTTAATCTTGAATTGTAAAGCAATACCTTGTCCCCTGGTCTGAAATCTCGGTCCACAATGTTTTTATCATGTAATCTCTTCATTCGTTCCTTATACAATCTGGTGCTTTCAAATGCTTGTCCTCTGAACTCTTCCAACTCCTGTAACTCTGTGACTCGATTTTCTCCAGCAGTATCGAGATCCAGGTTCAACTGCTTCAATGCCCACCAAGATCAATGTTCTAATTCCACGGGCAGGTGACAAGCCTTACCAAATACCAACTTGTATGGAGACATACCGATTGGTAATTTGAATGCGGTTCTATAGGCCCAGAGTGCATCATCAAGTTTCTTCGACCAATAAGTTCTTGTGGCGTTAACTGTTGTGGTCAGCACATTATTTATTTCACGGTTGGAGACCTCAACCTGCCCGCTAGTTTGGGGGTGATACGGGGTTGCTACCTTGTAACGTACATCATATTTAGCAAGTAACTTTCCGAAGACACGATTGCAGAAATGAGTGCCTCTGTCACTAATAATGGACCTTGGGGTCCCAAAACGGGTGAATATATTCTTCTTTAAGAACCCAACCACCACTCGTGCATCATTGGTGGGGAATGCTGCAGCTTCTACCCATTTGGACATGTAATCTACAACAACAAGTATGTACTTATTTTCGTAGGAGCTGACAAAAGGGACCATGAAATCTATCCCCCAAACATCGAACACTTCTACCTCTTGTATCAGATTCATGGGCATCTCATGACGATAGGATATGTTCCCCGTCCTTTGACATTCATTACAACCCTTCACCCATTGATGGGCATCTCTGAACACAGTGGGCAATAAAACCCGACCTCCAACACTTTAGCTGCTGTTCAGACTCCTCCGAAATGTCCTCCATAGGGAGCTGCATGACAAGCCTGCAAAATAGCAAATTGTTCTATCTCGGGGACGCACCTCCGGATCATGTTATCAATGCAAATTTTAAACAAATGAGGTTCATCCCAACAGTAATTACGGCTATCACGATAAAATATTTTCTTTTGCACAGAGGAGAGCTCATAAGGGTCGATGCCGCATGCCAGGTAATCAGCAATATCGACATACCATGACACCTCTCCCACACTTGTGGCCAGCAGCTGCTCATCTGGAAAGGTTTCTAGAATATCCTCAGACTCATGTGCCTTTTCAGTACCTTCAAGGCGTGATAAATGATCAGCAACTTGGTTCTCCATTCCCTTACGGTCACGAATCTCCAAGTCAAACTCTTGCAAAAGTAGCACCCAACGAATTAGGCGCGGCTTAGATTCTCTTTTGTCTACCAAATACCGAATGGCTGCGTGATCAGTGTACACTATCACTTTCGACTCGATCAGATAAGACCTAAACTTGTCAAATGCAAACACTACTGCCAACATTTCTTTTTCTATTACCGTGTAATTTAGCTGAGCTCCACTCAACATTCTACTTGCGAAGTAAATTGGGTACATTAACTTATCTTTTCGCTGGCCCAACACGGCTCCCACATCATAGTCACTAGCGTCACACATGAGTTTGAAAGGTTGCTCCCAGTCGGGGGAAACTATAATCGGTGCAGTGACTAACTGCTTATTTAGCTCCTCAAAAGCTACCCTGCAATCATCAGAAAACACAAATGGGTTATATTTTTCTAGTAACTTACAGAGAGGGTTGGCAATTTTGGAGAAGTCCTTGGTGAATCGCCGGTAGAATCCGGCATGTCCCAGGAAGCTACGAATAGCTTTGACTGACGTGGGTGGAGGGAGTTTTTCAATCACTTCTACTTTGGCTCTGTCCACTTGAATACCTTTACTCGAGACCAAATATCCTAGGACGATTCCTTCTTGTACCATGAAGTGACTCTTCTCCCAATTCAACACTAGGTTCGTCTCGATGCACCTCTTTAGTACACGGTTTAAATTTGCTAGGCATTCATCAAACGAATTTCCCACCACTGAGAAATCTTCCATGAAGACCTCCATAATATCTTCCACCATGTCTGTGAAAATGGCTATCATGCACCGTTGGAATGTTGCAGGTGCATTATAGAGACCAAATGGCATCCTCCTGAAGGCAAATACCCCATAAAGGCATGTGAAGGAGGTCTTTTCCCTAACCTCCGGGGCAATAGAAATTTGGTTGTACCCCAAATACCCGTCAAGGAAACAAAAATGAGACCTCCCTGCTAGACGGTCGAGCATCTGATCAATGAAGAGAACTGGGAAGTGGTCTTTGCGGGCGGCAAGGTTCAACTTTCTGTAATCCATGCATATTCTCCAGCCCGTGACGGTTCTAGTGGATATCAGTTCGTTTTTATCATTCCTTACCACTGTCATACCACCCTTCTTTGGTACACACTGTACTGGGTTAACCCAGCTGCTGTCAGAGATTGGGAAAATGATTCCCGCATCTAACCACTTTATAACTTCTTTCTTTACCACTTCTTTCATATTTTGGTTTAACCGCCTTTGATATTCCCTAGAAGGTCTGTGTCCCTCTTCCAGGAGATTCTTGTGCATGCAATAGGCTGGCTTGATCTCTTTGATATCTGCCATCGTCCAGCCAATGACAGTCTTGCATTCAGAAAGTACCTGTAACAACTGTTGTTCCTGCACATCTAACAACCCAGATGAAATAATAACAGGTAATGTAGAGTAGATTTAGGTCCAAGAAATGCATACCTGAGGTGTGCTGGTAAAGGCTTCACCTCTAACTTGGGTGGTACTTCAACTGAGGGCTTGGCTGGTAGGATCTCTCTCTTTTCCAAGTGTAATGGTTCAATTTCGAGAGCCCTCGACCATGTCCCTTTTCCATCCAATGCTAGTAACCATTCTGCTAGCTCCTCACCATTAATATCATCTAAGTTCATCAAAAATGCAGCCAAAGGGTCCCCCATAGTTAGGGATGCATCAACTTTTTCCAGGATCACGTTCACGGCATCAATAAGAGAGCAGTTGGCGAACTCCCTTGGTCTCTTGATAGACTTCTGCACGTTGAACGTGATTTTTTCATCATTGAGCCTCATCTTAAGCTCACCAGTATCACAATCGATGAGGGCTCTGCCTGTGGCCAAAAATGGACTTCCCAAGATTATGGAAATTTCCTCATCTACTCGGTAGTCTAGGATCACAAAGTCAGTAGGGAGCACAAATTTACCCACTTGCACTAACACATCGTCCAGAATACCCGACGGTCTCTTCAGCGTCCTATCAGCAAGTTGCAGCAGCATGGAGGTGGGCCTGGCTCTACCAATCCCCAGTATTTTATATATGGCCAGCGGTATCAGATTAATGTTGGCTCCCAAGTCACATAGAGCTTTGGCGAAAGCTAAGTTGCCAATGGTACAAGGAATTGTAAAACTCCCTGGGTCAGACAACTTTTCAGCAATAGGACGCGTCACCACCGCACTACAAGTCTGAGTAAGGGTGACAGTCCTTGGAAGTCAAATTTTTTGGACATCAAGTCTTTCATCATTTTAGCATAGCCAGGCATTTCCTTCAATGCATCAATCAATGGGGTATTTACCTGTATCTGCTTTAGCATGTCCAAGAATTTCTTATACTGCTCATCCTTCTGGTATTTTTCCAGCCTTTCAAAGAATGGAGCTGGTGATCTTTTCTTTCTTGTTATCTGTTCTTTTTCCTTTTCCACCACCACCTCAACTGTTGGCTCTGTGATTTCCTCAAGTTCTTTCTCAGCTTCACCTTGCTTATTAGATTCTCCTTCAGCTGGCTGCACTGTGCCCTTGGTCAAAGGAGTCGAGTCATCAATTTCAATAGGCACCTGCACCAATGTATCTGTCTGTCTACTTTCATGCCTCATCTCTTGTTCCAGGTCCAGGTCTCTGCCATTGCGGAGACTCACTTCCATTAGCTGCTTTGGTCCCTGGTCCCTTGGATTCACCTGAGTATCAGCAGGTAAAGTTCCATGAGGACGATTGTTAACTGCATTTGAAATCTTCCCCAACTGCACCTCGATGTTTTTAATGGCTGAGTCATGGGCATCTACTCTTTCCCTGATCTTAGAATTTGACCCAATAACCTGCTGCATCATAGCTTCTAACCTGGAGAACCCATCTTCTTTCCTTCCCCCCTGTTGATGCTGAGGAGGGTAGTATGCTTGTTGTTGATTCTGATGGTGATAACCTTGTGGCCTATGATATGGTTCTGCATTACCTTGTGGTCTCATGACACCCATATTTCCACTGTTCTGCTGTTGGTGAGGTGGTCTATACGGTTGAAGTTGCTGACCCCAATTCTGCCCCCCTTGTCTCTGGCGTTCACAATTTGACACATAATTCATGTTTTCTGGATAAAGAGGGTGATCACTTTCTGCATTCCACTGGTTACCAAATGGTTGACTAATTCAAGATGTGCATAATCCCCCATTGGTTGTATCTACGATGTGTACCTGTTGTTTTTGCCCTGATTCCTCCACCTTCTTAGTTAGTATGCCCATCTGTGTTATCAAGGTGGCCACGTTCTCTGCAATAGTATTGGATGGATCGAATGGCACTGAGTGAACTACATGAGTAATGGGTGACTTCCTGGTTGTCCATCCGGAATTCTGTGCCATTTTATCAAGTAAGGTATGATTTTCTCTCCACGTTTTGCTCAAGAATGCTCCACCAGCTGAAGCATCAACATTTGCCTTAACGGTATCATCCAGACCCATATAAAAATGCTGCCCCAACATCTGCTCTGGAATATCATGATGTGGACAAACAACCAGCATTCCCTTAAATCGTTCCCATGTCTCTTGTAATGTTTCAACTGGTTTCTGTGTGAAGCTCAAGATTTCATCAATTTGTTGAGCAGTCTTGTTGGGTGGATGAAACTTGTTCACGAACTGCTTAACTAACTCCTCCCATGTGGTAATGGAATTGATGGGGAGTGAGTTTATCCAAATCTGGGCAGCTCCAGTCACTGAGAATTGAAACAACAACAGTTTTATTGCCTCCTGAGTGACGTTTGGCTGCCTCTGTGTTTAGCAAATTGACAGGAAGTTCTTCAAATGCTGCTGGGGGTCTTCGATGTATGACCCTGAGAATAGCCCCTTGTTCTGCAACAAGTGCAGTATATTATTTGTAATCTGGAAGGACTCGGCCTGTATTTGAGAGACTAGTAATGCAGTGGCCAAATTCTCTGCCGTGGGTTGTGCCCAGTCATATAAATGAGCCTCTGCCCCTATTTTAGCGACTGGGTCTACTACATCATCCCCATTGATGTTCCTGTTGTTTGGATCTTCCATGTCGGGTTCAAGTTGTTCAATTGATGGTTGTTGTTTGCTTTTCCGGTTGGCCCGGTTTCGGGCCTTGAAAACTTTCTCGGGGTCTGATAAGGCTTCAGTTACTTCACCAGTTCTCGATGAGTTTCTAGGCATGCACCTGTACAACCAAGTTAGTAAACGTTAAACTTTCAATGTATAAATGAAAATTTGAAGAACAATGACTATATTTCAGAATTTCGTATTTCTTCCAACTCTAATTGATAACACCGTTAATTCCCCGGCTACAGCGCCAAAATTTGATCACGCTCAACTATATCTTATAGAAAGACTAAATGGGCGCTACAAATATAATCCGGGGTATTACGCCCAGAGTCGATCCCACAGGGAATTTACGTATCAATCAAGTCGTCAGAACACGCAACTTTTACTTAATCAATTTCTCAAGACTTTTAAATATCAATTGGTGATGTTTTACTATTTCTACTGAAAAAATTAATAAACTAAAGATTAACTAACAATATGGTGTAAACAATTATAATAAAGGTATAAGGTTATGGTTTCCCTCGTCGGTGAACTTCCTTCTCGGATACTTTTTATAGTTTGATTAGTTGTCTCTATCAATCATGAACACTCTATCTACCATAAATCTCTCTCAAGTAATTATGATAATTTACTAGACGCACTCTCTCAAGTTACGCTAGCTAGATTGCATTACAGTTAACTTTAGATTGCACCCGAGGTATCGTTATTTCTAATCCAACCTCTAAAACCTCGGTTATTAATTTCGTCTATACTCCGGGAGTGATGTTGTTCAAACAACTACCTAAATATGCACTCTCTCTCAAGTAGATACATAATAAATAGGAACAACTAATTGAAGATCCTTTCAATTAACTACAACAAGAACGTAGTTGAACAAATAGAGATCAACAACCAACCAAACTATATTAATATCACAATAAGTTCATCCCCCAACAGGTTCCACCAAAACCCTAGATTAAAGAAATTAGCTACTTATGCTCATAATAATCAACTCCGAAATAACTTGCATAATTAAACTGTAAAGTAATGACTAAAAGATGTAAAAATCAATGTTTTGCTTTGCTGAGTAGTATTCCACAATCTCCTCTTGACTCTAATGGCATAAGTCCCTCAAAGTTGTGTTTTTGGGTCTATTTATATGTTTGGGATAAACTCTAAACGTGTAGGAGACTTCTATTCAAACCGGGAAACACTTAAAATCTTTAAAACTCGGATTGGGCCGGACCAGGGACCAGGCTTTATGGCCCAAACGCCCGGATAAAGCCTGGCCAGGCCTGGCGTTAGGGCTCAAACGCCCCCCAAACGCCTGGTCCTACCAGGCTTATTGGCCCAAATGCCCGGCTATAGCCTGGTATGACCAGGCTTTACAGCTCAAACGCCCGGCTATAGCCCGGTTCACTCCTTTCGACTCTTGAGCGTATTTTCGACGTTTATGCATCCATTTAACTCGACTTCCATATCCAATTCACCTACACATGAAATAGACTCCATTAGGCACATACGAAGTGTGTTTTCATCATCAACGCACATAAAATGTAAGGCACATAATGTGTTAAACCATGAAATTCTAGACACACATCACCTTCATATTTATTAATTAATGTTGAGTGAAATCACATATTTTTAAAACCATAATATAAATTTAATTGTTATCTAAATTTTAGAGAAACAAATCTCACATGAGATTACCACGTGGGGAAAAAAAGATTGGAGTGAAGCCATACATCCTCTAGCTAGTCAATTCAATACTTATCTTACTAGAAATGAGTGATGTATCTTTCTTGTCTTTTTGGTTGAATTGATTTTCCTCTTATTTTCTCATGGCATTTGCTTAGCCAAAAGCATAAACTTCGATAGAATATAGTAATACTCTTAAGTGGCACTAAGATTTATAGGTAATACTTCTTATATGAAAATGAAAATGTGGATACAAAAATAGACTTTTCATGAGCATTTTTTTTTTGGTTTTTTATAAGGTTCAATATTCGTATTAGAGCCCGATTAATTTGAATTTATATAACGTAAAATATATTAACGGAGAAGTGAAATAATCTTATTCATACCACCGCGATATTGATTGATACTGAGCAGTTAAAGCTCTGTCTTGAATTTTATAGATGAAAGAATGTCATTTTCTAGGAAATTGGTATATTTCGTTATCCAAGAGTTATTCTTTATATTATCTACGCTTTATCCTCTTTAAGTTTTTGAACACAAGCAATTAAAAGTCAGCATTAGAAAGCCCACTAACAGCTTGTTTCGATGGTTGTTATCTGTTTTATTGTGTTGTATTGTTACTTTAAATATGATATTTATTTGTATTATTTTATGTAATGATTGATTTAGTGTAGTTGTGTCATTATCTTATCTTTTTCTCTCAATCTCACCTTTTATTAATATTTTTTTTTATCATTTATCCTAGTTTTTTATAGTAATTTTATCCCGAATCATAATTTTTCTTTATAATATTACAAATTTATTCTTCATATTGTTGGTGTGTGATATCATGAAACGATGACAAACAACACAATCTATCTAAAAATTATATTCATCAAACGATATAGTACAATACAATACATTATGAAATGATATGTAACAACCATCCAAACAAGCTGTAATGGATCGGAGTGGGAGGGAATTGCACTTTATAGCACAATCTAACGGGAAATAATAGATATTTTTGTTTGTCCGTAAAACGATACAGTTGAATTTATACGTGGTTTCTAGACAAGTGAACTAATTTAATCTTGAATAAAATAATAATTGAAGAAATATACAATAATTAACCTTAGAATGTAGATGAAACAACAGAGATGGTAATTACGTGAATACGGACTCTAGGCACAACTGATGAGATCAAAAAGTAAGAAAGTAAAATTGTATAAAGCTTTTGTATAGAAAATAATGTAAGTTTTTTCCAGAGAATTCGTGTCCTTTACAATGATAAATGAGCTCACTATTTATAGCTATATCGAGGGAAGGAGGTCCTCGTGTCCTCCTTTAATGCTAATTATGAGGGTCATTGATAAAGATGTATCGGTGAACATAAATGCTAAATTTTCTGTAATGAACCGTCGCTCTTAATGCTGCAGAATATTCCCTAGTAAATGCTACCAGCCGCAGAACATTTACTATACCTTTATGAATATTATCTTTTTCGGTGACAAGCGGGAGGATTGCGTACGATCTCGATCATCTCTTATCTTGAGTTTCACGTGTCCTCCTTTTAAACAACCACGTGTCATATCATATTTTACCCTATACAATTTTCATCCTTTAAAAAGGAAAATGTTCTTTACATATAAATGAAACAACTAACAACGATATGATGTTTCGTGGGAATAAAAAGAAAAGCAAAAGTAGATACCCAAGAAGTTGAAAATGAAGGTAAAAATAAAAAAGAATCTAACTAATAATCACCGAAAATATAAGGAAATTTTTATATTATCAGATAATATAAAGTAATTATCTTATTTTTAAGATTTTAAATCTCATTTCTTACGAAGAATTACATGCATACATATATTTTAAATGACCTAATAATGTAAATTTTATAATAAGAAAAAGTAGCGAGATTGAAGAGATTACTGTGTTCTTGTGTTCCTACTATCCTTTTCCATTTGCCTTAGATAACCAATCATAATCAATTACTTGCTGGTCCACACATCCATCTTTTGAACGAAGGAATAAAAAACGAAATACCAATATAAGGGCAACATGATGCATGCATCGGCTGAAAAACATATCGATTACAATTTTCTAAAATTTGTATATGATTCTTCAATCGGACATTCTAATTCTTCAATATATCACAACTAATTCCAAATGAAATGTCACAAATTCGAATCTCAGTAACCTCTTATATTAAGTCTTTCCTGCCCCATACTACGCTTAACTGTTTAAAAAGTATTAACAACGAGTTTAACAACAATAATCCATATGTGAAATTTGAGAAGAGTAATGTGTACGTAGATCTTGTCCTTACTTTGAGAAGGTAAAAAACTATTTTCAATACACTTTCGGCTCAATGAATTAACAATAAGTTTAAGTTGTATAGAATATAGTTAATGTAAAAAAATTGTTACACTATTAAGTTATATGTTGTATGTAAATGTTCTTTGTGTAAATGGATGAGATTTGACAAAGTATATAAATTGCCACTCAACTTTGACCAAATACTTATTACACATTTTTTTTTTCCGATCAAAATTATTTTAAACATTCAATCTTTTTGAAGTGTGTCTAATACACACTATTTTGAGCCGCGTATTTTACACTCAAAAAAAGTGTGTTAAGTTGTAAAATTTTTGTGTTAATTCTTTAATAGATTTGAACGTGTCGCAAATTTAATTTTTTATCCTAAAAATAATTTAACACCTTTCTTTAATTACTCATCGTCCCGCTGCCACCAAGCCTCAACCCTATTTCGACGGAACCTTAACTTATACTACTTTTCTAACCCCACAAGTTGTTTCTCTTGTCTTCTTCCCCAAAATATGGGAACATTTTCAATAACCTTACTTATTCTTTTGTTTTATTACCTTACGTTTATTTAAGGTGGTATTTTTGGATTTTATTGATCGGAGAAGGCGGCTGCGAATTAGTGGCCAGTGGTGGTGTAGCTACTTTTTGATGGAATTTTTGACAATTTAAATGCAGATTTTGAGGAAATTTACTACAAAGCCAACAATAATTTTGATGTCTTTGGTGCTCTTTAACTTAAGAAGTATAGCTTGTAGCCTTAGCATCAATGATGCACGTGTGTTCGACTCACTGCTAACTCCATTGTCGCGTATTTGAAGATTTCTAATTCCTCTCACTTTATTGAGTTTTTTCTATTTTGAACCTCGATATTTCTAGAAATAAGAAAAAAAGTAATAGTTAGCTTAGGCTTTTGTGTGTTGGTTTGAATTGGAAGGTGATCGATGGCATGTTTTCTTTCTACTGGTCAGCGGCAAGGGAGATTATTCGTCGGAGAAGGGAGAGAGTTGAATGGCGGAACTTGGTTAAGGGTTATAATTGTAATTTTAAGTATTTTATTTATATCTTATTTAAAATGACACGCGTCATAGCTTTATTGGTGCGTAATATTACACATATTTTAGAAAACTGGTCAAGAAAAAAGTGATGTGTGATAGACACACTTCAGAAAGATTGAGTGTGTAAAATAATTTTGCGATCAAAAAATATATAACAGAGATGTAGTTCATAGTTCAAGTGACAACTTATGTATTTTGCCGATGAGATCTTAAATCTCATTTTTTATGGAGACTTGCATGTAAATATTCTTTTGTGGAACCTAACAATGTAAAAAAAAAAAAAGAAGTATATTAATAGTATATAAAACTTAAGCTCACTTGCAACTACTAAAATGGGCAGCAAAACTAGCAAAGTAAACAACGAATGAGCATCTCATTGTTATCTAGTGCTCCATGCCCCCACACGTGCGCCCATGAATGAACTCTATATTTAAGTATTAACTATATCCTATGAGGATCTCAAAATATTCTTATGCTTTGGTTACTTTATTAGTTATTAACTCCAAATTTTCATCTTTATGCTTTAATTAATGGAAATAATTTAGCGACCAAGAGATTACAATCCGGTTACAGTATAATTTCATTATTAACTCCGGGAAAATTTCTCATTAATTATTCAATATATCTTAACCATATCCTATGACAATCTCAAAATATTCAGAACTTCGATTATTTAATTAACTACTAATATTGACACTTTTTCAGTCTTAACAGACAAGTCAAGTCAAGTGGTGAAAAAACAAACATCAGAAAATAAGACAAGTGCATATAGAGTTTCAATTCGAATTACAGTATCATATAATGTGAATAATTTACCAGTTTTTTCCATGAAGTACCAAAATATCCCTGACTGTCCCCACCACCCCAACATTAAAAAAGAAAGATTCTCAATATCATTATTTGTAATTTAATGCAATTGAAGGGAGTTTTGACGTAATTGATAAAGTTATTTCGTCACGGATTTGAATCGTGGAAACAACCTAATACAGGGTAAAATTGCATATCCCTTAAATGCAATTTGGCTACCTGCTGATTGGACACCAAAACCCAGGGGCTGATAAATGAAAACTAGCAGCAGTTTGTTGGCTTTCAATTTTCATACTACTACTACTACAATTACTAATAAATTACAAACAAACCCAAAAAATAAAAAAAATTAAAAAGGGACAGCATAGTCATTACAAAATGTGGCGAGGACAAAACTGGAAACCAGCAAAATTTTCCTCGGACAGTACATTCCTCTCTTTCAGTATGCAAATCCATTTGGTCGGTTACTCGCCGGCGTCTTCCTACTCCGTGAAGACGACGTCGTTGAAGAAGAAGAAGAAGAAGAAGAAGAAGTACAAGATTTCATATTATCTCTTTTCTTTGTTTTTAAACTCTCTTCTTCATCCTTAAAAATCTGTTTGCACCTGCAATCCACGCTACAAAATGCCCATTCTCCCCTGTATCATACCACTAGTTATAATCACAACAACAATAATTAAAGTTTTAATTTAGATGAATATATGTATTTGAGCAGAATATAGCGCTTACTTGTACATGTAGATATCTT
Source organism: Nicotiana paniculata (assembly GCA_005239505.1). Classification (NCBI taxonomy): domain Eukaryota; kingdom Viridiplantae; phylum Streptophyta; class Magnoliopsida; order Solanales; family Solanaceae; genus Nicotiana; species Nicotiana paniculata. The sequence continues at coordinate 33,858 of MDKI01098137.1, read as the reverse complement.
TTCCAGGTAAGAGTTTCTGCTTACAAAGGAAACAATAATCGAGAAACCCACACGCAGCCGGAGATTTACGCCGGGAAAAAGGAGAAGAAGGAGTGGTGGGAGAAGTGGGTTTCATAACCATACTAGCTTTGTTAACAATCTGCGAAGTAGAAGTAGTTATAGTAGTACCAGCAGCAGTAGCAGCAGTACAACTAATATCTCTATAACCTTCGAGTACTACACTGAGTCCCACCATTTCATGGCCTTCTGACGGCGGAGGAGAAGGGCGGTGGGTAGTGATGATTTTATAGGGAAATATTTTTGTTTATGTTAAAAAGCTTCAACGATTTATATTGCTAAATAGGAGTTGGCTGAAAAGAAAAGGGTGAAGATTACTGTAATCGTTGGGGGGTGGGTAAAAAGGGGGGTGGGGGTGGGGTGGGGTATCCCTATAGCTACAGCAGAGAGAAATTGGCAGTAAGAAAGGACGAGTAGCGTAGCGAATGATCTAAACATGTAATGCTTAGTTGAATGCCACGTTATCTCTATTTTGGACTCTTTACCTTAACTCTCATCCCTATTTTTCCATTTTCCATTTCTTATTTTTAAATCTTTTACCCTTGTTTTGTCGTCTTGTACAGTATTTTCTCGAATTATTTTCACGGATTTATAATTTTAGGGATTTTTCTTTTTGTTTCTCACCCTGTGCCCGATACCCGCATTAGAGCTCGATTATATCCGGATTCGCACCATGTAGGGTCTCATTCGGGGAGAAGCACTCCCTACCAAAGATTTTTCCATACTCAGGGCTCGAATCCGAGACCTTTAATTAAGGGAAGAACAGTCTCACCAACTGCATCACATCCTTTGGCGGTAATTTTGGAGACTTTTACATAATCTACTCCAAGACGTTTCATAACAAAGAACAGACGAAATTTTGAACGTTAAGTAAATTTAGATTTCAAGATGAAAAAAAAAGAAGAAAATTTAGATCTTTAATTTATTAAGTTTCTGAAATTAAATTTTATAAATATAAGTATAAAACACAAATTTTATTGTTAAATATATTTGAAAATAATTGTCAAAGAGAAGTTATTCAATTCGTCAAAATAATAGTGTCATTTAATAGATAATGATATTTTAGAGGGATAATTGATAATGTCATAATAACTTTCCTAGAGCAGTGCCCGTTTGGACATAAAACAAATTTCACTTTTTTCGAAAATTTTCGCTTCTTTTCGAAATTATTATTTATCATAAAATTTTCAATTTTCACTTGAAAATGTATTTTAAAATTTTTTGAAAATTTGCAAAACTCAAGAAAAATTATTTTTCAAAATTTTCACTCACAAAACTTCAATAATAACCCAAAATGATATCCATATCCAAACACAACTCTAATTTTCAAATACCATTTTTACTTAAAAATTTTACAGTTCTTATGTCCAAACGCCTACTTAAACTCACTCTGTAATATCTAAAATTCACAAATAAATTCAAATATTTCAGGGTTGGCCTAAACCTCTCCGTTATAATGTACTTTAATTTGACTTTATCTTCAATAAAATGCACTTTAATTACAAAAAAATAAACTTTGACTTTAACCATAAGGTTAAAGGCTATACTGATGAATCAATTGAGTGTCACCAATTGGTAAGAAAATTTCGTTCAACTTACAGTAGTAGTTAAAATTGGAGTAAAAGATTTTAACCCTAGTGGCAACTTTAGATTTAAAAAAATAAAGGTCTTCGCCTGTATTGTCAAATAATGTTTCTGATCCAATATTTCATGTAATCAGGGTTAGGTTACATTTACTATGTCCCTTTTAATTGAGAAAAGCTAAAAAAAAAAAAAGAGAGAATTTTGGGTTATTAATTTTTCTTGAGTTTTCATATATAAATTCTCTCCTATAAAATCTATGAGCTAATGCCAATTAAAACAGCGGCAAAAATGAGGTTATAATCTATGAGCGAAACGTACGTTCAATATTCAATGCATTTCATTTTGTTTTCCCCTATTTTTCCATTCCACTACTTACTAACTAATTTAGGGTAGAAGATTAATAGGTAGTCGTGTGTCTCCCTTGTCCTTACCAGTCATATTAGTGTTAGTCTTTCTTGCGCTTCGGTTTTCATGTTATCTTCTCGGTGTTACTGTTGTTGCTACTCCTTCTTCTTTTTCATCTTTTTTTGAATCGAGACTCTATAGGAAACAATCTCTCTATTTTAATTCTCAAAATAGGGGTTTACGTACACACTGCCAACCCTGGGTACTTTACTTATGAAATTATATTGAGTTTGTTGTTTTTGTTGTATCTTACTACTCAATTTATAATTAATAAACTAATAATTAATTTGTATAATATGATACATGCATTAAATTCGAGTAAGTTCTTTTCTTTTTTCTTTTAATGTAGTTCGAGAGTAATGGAGGATGGATATTTCGACCTTCTTTCCTAACTCAAGCGATCCTTGAGCGTCCATATATCTATCAAGTTCCGTTCAATTCAAATTAGGTTGCATGAAAACGCACCATAACTTTATTTCTTTTTCATAAGGAAAAACAAAAACATTTCTTTTCATGAATGACCCATTAGGAAAACATTAAAATCGAAAAAGTAACTGTTAATATCTAAGAGGTGATGGAGCTTTAGAAACATAAGAAATGACAGTTCATGTTAGCCCATTCAAAAAAAGGAAATTACTTTTGTCGACGCATGTTGAATTATAAGCACAAATCATTTTCATCATGACTTATAAGATAAACTTTCACCATCAATGAAGTGATCATTAGTTTTAAGGTAGTTGTAATTAGAATAATGCATCTTGTCGCACTATAAATATAGATATTTTATATTTCCAGGCATATATATACATGACTTATATGAAACTTTTCCTTAGTTTTCGAACTTTGTTTCTAATCTTTTACTCTAAAACCAAGTATATCTTTTTGAAAGAAGTTCTGATGACTTTCACTGTTACATAAAACCTTTTAAATGTTACAAAATACCTCTAATCTATCTATGTATAATTTATATGATTCTGTCCCATAGAGAAGTTGTGACACTAGACCACCAAAGTAATTTATCTTTTTCTTTTCTTGTTCTTTTGACTTTAAGCCACTCCAGTTTGATACGTACTTTAAATTAACAAATAAAAAAAAACGAGTACAGTCAGATCTTTTTATAACAATGATTCTTAATAACAATGTTTTATTATAACGATCTAATTTTCTTTGGAAGCATCATATTATGTTGTAACACTACTAAAAATGGCTGAATTTTGATCGTCAAAATAGTCGCAAATCGATCGGAAATCGAGCTTTTCCAACAAATTTCCGATTGAAAACGATCGGTCAAAAACACATGATCGCAAACAATTTGCGACCGAAACGGTCGAAAATTTCCGACCGAATTGGTCGCAAAATGAATAATTTGGGACACGTTGAATTCCTAGGGATTTGCGACTGATTTGGTCGCTAATTTTTCGACTGAATCAACGCAAATTTGAATAATAAATAAATAACTAAATTTTCCGGCCGATTCGGTCGCAAATTTGAATAATAAAATAAATAAATAATAAAATATTTCTACCGAAACTGTTGAATGTGAGAATAAAATAATTTAAAAAATTCATAATTTGCGACCGAATCGATCGCAAATCTGGAAATTTTCAGGTAATAATTGCGACTGAATCGGTCAAAAATCAGCCCCAAATATGGGAAAATTTAGCAGAATTCTGCTATTTTTTCAACTACACCACCTGCCAAATAAAACGACCAACCAATCAAACATCAAATTTGTCACGACCCAAAATCCAACTAGTCGTGATGGCACCTAACCAACCCGCTAGATAAGTCAATTAGCAACAATCCAATTCAATGAGTTTTACTGAGAAAATAAATGATGAAATAACTGAACTTTTATACATCTCCCAAGGACTGGTAGTACAAATCATAAACTTCTAAGATTTTAGAGTTTACAAAGCTGGTATAAAATAAATACATCATCTGTTTGAAATATACATGAAAAGATTAATAATTCTAAAGCTACCAAGAATAAGAGGCATCTATGACAGGAACGCAGGTACATCTTCAATGCCAGCTCCCGCCATACACAACAACATCAGCACCCGAAATCTGCACACAAGGTGGAGAAGTGTAGTATGAATACAACCGGCTCCATGTACTCAATAAGTAACAAACCTAACTTTAGGTTGAAAGCAGTGACGAGCTTGGACAACCGTCAAAGTCCAACACCAATAGCCAACAACATCTCATAATAATATAATAAAAGTAGTATAAGAAACAACTCAAATATATGATGCTCAGCGTGTTCACAGTTATGAAAACTAGGCATATTTTTCAGGTATAACAGTAAACCCAATTAATTTACCGAAATCACCAAAATATGAGTAAACCTGAAAATTGTGATTTTTCCCAAAAACTTCCAACAACAGATAAGATATTTCATCATTAGATGGCATGATGAGCGTACTTCTCTTTAATGCATACATGTCCACGTGCATGTGAAGTCATGAATGTCACAATGTCGTACATCAGGAGGAGAATGCATCTCAATGCCTACATGCCAAGTATGAATGCCAACCGTAATGCAACGTAGTGATAAAACAATATGCATATTATCGGAGTATCAATTCTCTCAGTCCTCTCAGTCACTCCGTCCTCACAACCACTCAGTCCTCCTCACAGTCGATCGACACTCGCACTCGGAACTCGTATTCTCACTCAGTAGGTACCTGCGCTCAATGCTAGTAAGTCAGACTCCGGAGAGGAAGATCCCGCCCTAGCGATAATATAATCCAATCATGGCATGAATCAATAAAGTCTGCTGCGGCGTGCAGCCCTATCCCATAAACATCCTCACAATCAGGCACTCGACCTCACTCAGTTATCAATCTCTCCAGTCTCTCAGCCTCACAAATCTCATATCAAGCAGCCCAAATAATGATATATGATGTGAGACAAATGATAATAATACTGAGATATGATATGCAATGAATGGGTACGACTAAGTATGTAATTGCAATTTAAGCAAATAATTCAAGAGCAGAAATGACCTTAGTGGATCCAACAGGATAAGCATATAGCCTAAACATGGTTCTAACATGGATCACAACTCAATTACTCTAGCACATAGAAATTTCATGGATAGAAACAAGATTAGGTCACTACACAATACCAAAGAATCAACGGATTCATAATTCACACGGTGCACGCCCACACGCCCATCACCTAGCATGTGCGTCACCTCAATACCAAACACATAACACGTATATCCAGGAGTTCATACCCTCAGAACCAAGTTTAGAAGTGTTACTTACCTCGAACAACCCAAATCAACACCGAGCAAGCGAAAACAATACTCTAAAAAAGACATCTCGTGCGTAGCAACCTCCGACCGGCTCGAAACTAGCCAAAAGCAACTCAAATATATCAAATAATGCCTATGAAAACAAACTCAATCGATAAAGGTCGAATCTTTAATCAAAAGCCCAGAGTCAACCCAAAAGTCAAACCCAGGTTAGCACATCGAAACCTCACATACTCACAAAATCTGACAACCCATTCAATTAGTTCCACTCAAATCAAACTCCGAATCGATGCTCAAAACTCAAAAATTCATTTTATGAAATTTTAGACAAAAAATCCCAATTTCTCTTTCGAAATCATCAACTAATTGCCAAAAATAAAGATATATTCATGAAAAATAATCAAAATCGAGTACAGAACACTTACCCCAATCCATATAGTGAAAATCGCCTCAAACATCATCTCAATCCGAGCTGCATAGCTCCAAATATACAAAAAAGGTCGAGACCTCCGAAATAGAGTATTTTATATTCACTTGACGAATCAATGAATCGCGATCGCAGAAATACCATCGCGGTTGCAAAGAAGAAAATGCACTGCCCCTAAAAATGCATTACGCGTTCGCGAGCCAACTCATGTGAACGTGGTTCCCACAGATGCCAACTCTTCGCGAACGCGGAGGATAACTCACCAATGCCCAGCTCCCCGTCTCTGCTCTATGCGATCATGGTCATCCAATCGTGACCGCGATGAAGAAAGTGACCATCTCCATTTTCTTCTATGCGATCGCATCCCCATCTTTGTGATTGCGAAGGACAATCGAGGCATCAGAAACCAGCAAAAACCAGCAATGAAAACATGAAGAAACATGGTCCGGAATCAATCCAAAACACGCTCGAGCCCTTTGGAACCCATCTGAACATGCCAAAAAGTCTCATAACTTGACATGGACCTACTCGAGGCCTCAAATCACGCATAACAACATCAAAACCACGAATCGCACCTCAAATCAAACTTAATGAACTTTTGAACTTTTAACTTCCAAAACTCGTGGCGAACCATATCAAATCAACCCGGAATGAACTCAACTTTTCCACACAATTCCCAAATGACATAACAAAGTTATGCCAATTCTTGGAACCACACCCGAACCCGATATCATCAAAGTCAACTCTCAGTCAAACTTATGAAAATTTCAAACCTTCAAATTTTCAACTTTCGCCAATTAGTGCTGAAACCTTATAGAAATATCCAAATGCCAATCCGGGAATAAGCCCGAGTCCAAAATCACCATCTGGTCCTAACGGAACCATCAAAACTACGAACCGAGGTCAAATACTAAAAAGTCAAGCTTGGTCTACTCTTCCAACTTAAAGCTTCAAACATGAAATTCATTCTTCCAAACTTATTCTGAAACACCTGAAAACCAAAATCGACTATGCACACAAGTCATAATATATCGTACTAAACTAATCAAGAATCTAAATAGCTGAATGGAATGCTAATGTTTAAACGACCGGTTGGGTCATTACATTCTCCCCTACAAAACATACGTTTGTCCTTGAACGTGCCAAGAGTCGCTCCAAATCCATCAAATCGTTGTGTAACCTTACCATGCACATACACAGGGGTAATCCCACGTCACCCTATTCCACATAAGTCTGACAACACAACATAGCTTCATGCAATGCTAAGAACCCATCACACACAACAGAACAAAAACACATGAATCTATCTCAAAGAATCATAACCTGTCATAACTCTTCTACAATAAACCCATCCAATCACTTGTTCATATGAAATACCTCGAGCCCCAATGCTCAAAATCAACAACCACATGCAATTCGACATCAAGTACACAAGTGCATGACCATAACCACGGAGAAGCAAATAACACAATATACCACGGCTCAGAAAGAACATAACTAAGGCACAATCAACCATTCAACATCCCAATAACCATCTCGTTTGAATTCCGCAGCAAGGCCCAAACAGAACCACATCATGTGTGCGTAAAACCTATTTCATAACCATTCGTAGCATAGAAGAGTAATACATAGGACACATCAGAACACTAACAAGATCAACTCTAACCGAATGCCACACCCCGTAACACTAACAGTTCTGAGTTAACTAATCCGACCTGGTGTGGAATTCACCTCCCTATTGGGCCTACCAATGGGCCCCCAAATCAACTCCGGTCATCCCCAAATGGATAAATGACCCTCCAAAAGTCCACAATGACCTAACGATAGCACGTACTACGATCTAGATAACTTTGGCCATATTTTCACAGTTCGTAACCCTGAAACAATCTGCTTTTGAGAACCCACAATCTCCAAATTCATAGAACACATGAATCCCCATAGATGATCCCAACTCCACCACTCGAATGACTAACACATATCTTATACATAATCATCCCCACCAGAAATACGTCTATAATTATTACATGCCATATAGAAAAATCTGAACATCAGCAGTCGATCAACCAGGAGAGCACCGCAATACCAATGAAGCATTTGTAAGTCAAAACACAATGTGCCTTCTAAAATGCGCACCCTTCTCAGGCAATACCAAGTAGTAATAATATTTATCTAGTCATATGAAACTGTCCATGTTGCTTAAGAATACATGATCTTCCCTTCAAATCCGAGTTGTGACCTTGCACATGCAAATCTCAATCCCACACAACAAACCGCATCTATCATGCCATCATATGAAAAGTATGAGATCTCATATCAACTCTGAATCACCAGCATAAACATACCTGATCAGTTAGAAACCTTCCATTTGATCCCATCTAGGAGAAAATCACAATATAAAACATGTTTCTCACGCCGGTAGATCCATCTCAAATCGTGGTAGAAACTATCGAGAACTCTTCAAAACCCATTTGCACATAGCCAAGCCATCAGAATTGAATCTCTCTAACTCAACCAAGTCACACAAGTCGCCAAACCCAAGGGTATTTCCACAAAACACCTGTAGAGACTCACCACATCGTAAGTACTTAAAGAACCGATCATATCCATTGTCGTGCTGATCCAACCTACTACCAAGCTTGTCCTATTTCTCCGAGTTCCTTCCGAATTACCTCAAGTTGACATTTCTCCTTGCCAAAACACCATGATCTTACCCAAAGGTGACCACAAAAGATCCTAGCATAAAACCACACCGCTCTAAAGCCCATAAGCCGTTGTATTCCTTCTTAAGCACCCCAAAAGCACCACAATCGCGACACCTACTCTGAAGAGACATTCTGTGAATCTAAAGCCATTTCCTTCATCTTCCTGATACTGAAATGTAGAATCCACATTGATATAGAAATACTGTGAGTCTCGATACCATCCAATGTAAATCTCAGATTCTAACCATATACAAATCCGGAAAATTATCAATTGCCACATACAAATCTTGAATCCTTCAGAACCTTCTCGAGCGTCTTCCACTCTGCCCAGATCTCAATTGAACCGCCCAAATAGCCGAACAACCCGTGCCCATTAGCACAATACACCAAAAGAAGTAATTCACACTTCTAAGCAACCAAGTAAATTCCTACTCCATGCGCACTACATTCTTCACGAATAAAAACTCAAATCCTTCCATGATTCTCATATACTCGTAAAGTGTATTATAACCTGTATCTAGAAATTCCCTTACTCGAGTAATCTTCGATCTCAACCTCTACAAGTCATAATCGATCCAAAAGTATGCCTCATACCGAATCTAGTACAACACGTAACCATAAAATCAAGTCGTCGATATCAAACTCCCCCACTTGGCTCAAAACCTTAGATCAAAACACTTGATAACTCACAATGCCCATACTTTAATACTACCATAATACCGCAGTGAGATTCAACTAAATCCTTCATAAGCTCATGTAACACAACCCATATAGTACCTCAAATCATCTACTAAGCTCGCATTGATCCTCGTAACAGTCAAGCCAACTTTCTCAAGCGATCCAAACTCAAGTTGCTACACATATAACCCACCGGTAAGAGAAAACTCTCCACATAAACAACATAGGGATCACACAACCTCATGACACCCTGCAGGTGATAACCTGCCTGCTTAGCCTCAAACTGATATCTCTTTATACCCTTTCACATCCACAACTACTATGCAATCACTTAATCTTCCTGAGTTTGAACTCATCAACAAGACATGAAAATCTACTTCATCCCACCAATGAAATAACATGAAAGAATCCCTCAAAATCCTCATAACACCAGACGTATAACACATCTCCAGAAATCAAGCACCCAATAGCCCTTTTCGCATCTCAAGCAAACTCTTCTCAACACATTCAAACCATCCAAACACATCTCGCAGTCACATCGTACTCATCATATGGACATACAACCACTCATCGAGCCACAAATTATACTCATAGGGACACTATCGGACATAGAGGTCCAAAAGCACGTGCTCACACGACCAAAATCACCGCGCTCAAGCTACATTCAAAACCCGACCTAAAGTCTTCCAGATTGGCCCATCATCAGCACCCAGAAAGCACATCTCGCACCTCATCCATCGAATCATAATCCATCGATGCACACCTGATACCGAGCGCTCACGTATGCATACGAGTGAGTGGAAGGAATTTAAAGCGATACGCTTCAAGCTGAATCAATGCCGCACAATATTGAAAGAAAGATGGGAAGTTTATCCTAAATGAATTGTAGCCTCTCGAAGAGAGGTATGGACGCAACCATACCGATCCACAAGACTTTTCTAGACACTTGCTCATGACTCGTAGAACCTATGAACCTAGAGCTCTGATACCAACTTGTCACGATCCAAAATCCAACTAGTTGTGATGGCAACTAACCCAACCCGCTAGGTAAGCTAATTAGCAATAATCTAATTCAATGAGATTTACTAAGAAAATAAATACATTATCTGTTTGAAATATACATCAACAGATAATAATCTAAAGCTACCAAGAACAAGAGGTAGCTATGACCAGAAAGCAGGTACATCTCCAATGGTAGCTCCCGCCATACACAACAACATCGACATCCAAAATCTGCACGCAAGGAGAAGAAGTGTAGTATGAATACAACTGACCCCATGTACTCAATAAGTAACAAACCTAACCTTAGGTTGAAAGCAGTGACGAGCTTGGGCAACGGTCAGAGTCAAACACCAATAGCCAACAAAATCTCATTAAAATATAATAAAAGTAGTACAAAAAACAACTCAAAGATATGATGCTCAGCTCGTTCACAGTTACGGAAATAGGCATGCTTTTTAGGTATAACAGTAAACGCAAATTTTTAATCGAAATCACAAAAATATGAGAAAATCTGAAAACTGTGATCTTTTCCAAAAACTTTTAACAACATATAGGATGTTTTATTATCAGATGGCATGAGGAAAGTACATCTCTATGCCTACATGTCCATGTGCTTGTGAAGTCATGAATGTCACAATGTCGTACAGCATGATGAAGATGCATGTCAATGCCTACATGCCAACCATGATGAAACACATTGATAAAACTGTATGAATACTCTAGGAGTATCAATGCGCTTAGTTCTCTCAGTCACTCAGTCATCAGAGTCACTCAGTCCTCACAGTCGCTCGGCACTCGCGATCGGCACTTGGCATTCGTACTCGGACTGAGTAGGTACATGCACTCACTGCTGGTAAGTTAGACTCCGGAGGGGCGGATCCTTCCCAAGCTATAATATAAGCCAATCATGGCATGAATCAATAAAACCTCCTACGGCGTGCAACCCGATCCCATAAACATCCTCACAATCAGGCCCTCGGTCTCACTCAATCATCAATCTCTCTAATATCTCGGTCTCACAAATCTCATGCCGATCAGGCAAACAATGATAATATGACGTGAGACGAATGATAACAGAAACTTATATACGATAGACAATGAACGAGTATGACTGAGTATGTGATTTCAATTTAAGCAAATAACTCAACAACATAAATGACCTCAGTGGGTCCCAACAGGATAAACATATAGCCTAAACATGGTTTCTAACATGGATCATAACTCAATGACTCTAGGACGTAGAAATTTCATGGATAGAAACAAGATTAGGTCACAACACAGTATCACAGAATCAACCGAGTCATAATTGACACAGAGCACACCCACACGCCTGTCACCTAACATGTGCGTCACCTCAACACCAAACAGATAACATGTATATTCAAGGGTTCATACCATCAACACCAAGTTTAGAAGTGTTGCTTACCTCTAACAAGCCAAATTCAATATCGAGCAAGCCAAACAATACTCTAGAAATGACATATCGCGCGCATCAATATCCGAACGACTCAAAACTAGCCAAAAGTAACTCAAATACATCAAATAATGCTTAAAGATACTAACCCAATCAATAAAGGTCGAATCTTTAATCAAAAGTCCAAATTCAAGCCAAAAGTCAAATTGTGCGCGCACCTCAGAATCTGACAAAACTCACAAAATCCGATAACTCATTCAATTACGAGTCCAACCATACAAGTTTCACTCAAATCAAACTCTGAATCGATGCTCAAAATTCGAAATTTCACTTTATGAAATTTTAGACCAAATCCCCCAATTTCTCTTTTGAAATCATCAATCAATTACCAAAAATGAAGATAGATTCACAAAATATAATCAAAATTGAGTACAAAATACTTACCCCAATCCATATGGTGAAAATCTCCTAAAACATCGTCTCAATCCGAGCGACATAGCTCCAAATATGCAAAAATGGTTGAAACCTCCGAAGTAGAGTACTTTATATTAACTAGACGAATCATTGAATCGTGATCGCGAAAATACCTTCGTGATTGCAAAGAATGATATGCACTACACGTTCGCGAGCCTACTCATATGAACGCGGTTCCCATAGATGCCAATTCTCTGTGAACGCGGACTGACCTACGCGAACGCGGAGGAGAACTCACCAACGCCCAGCTCCCCATTTCTGCTTTACGCGATCGTGGTCATCCAATCGCGACCGCGATGAAGAAAGTGCCCAGCTCCATATTTCCTCTACGCGATCGCATCCTCGTCTTTGCGATTGCGAAGGACAATCGAGGCATAAGAAACCAGGAAAAAAAGCATGAAGAAATATGGTCCGAAATCAATCTGAAACACGCCCGAGCCCCTCGAAACCCCGTCTGGATATGCCAACAAGTCCTATAATTTGAAACAGACCTACTCGAGGCCTCAAATCAAACTTAATGAACTTTTTAACTTTCAACTTTCAGAACTCGTGCCGAACCATATCAAATCAACCGGGATTCAACTCAAATTTCGCAACCAAGTCCCAAATGACATAACGAAGCTATTCAAATTCCCAGAACCACAATCCGAATATCATCAAAGTCAACTCTCGTCCGAACTTATGAACATTCCAAACCTTCAAATTTTTAACTTTTGTCAATCAGTGTCGAAATCTTCCAAAAATATCCAAATGCAAATACAGGCATACCCCCGAGTCTAAAATAACCATCCGGACCTAACGGAACCATCAAAAACTCCAAACCGAGGTCAAATATTAAAAAGTCAAACTTGGTCAACTCTTCCAACTTAAAGTTTCTAACACGAAATCATTGTCCCAAACTAATTCTAAAACACCTAAAAACCAAAACCGACGATGCACACAAGTCATAATACATCATATCAGCAAATTAAGACTCCAAATAGTTGAACGGAATACTAATGATCAAAACGGCCGCTCGGGTCATTACAAAATTCATCATCCACCAATCAAACATCTAATATCACAACAACCAAACAAAACACTTAATATCACAACCAAATAACATTCAATTATCAAAATACTAACTCACATTCGTATTTTAAACATACTACCAAATCATAATTATGTCTATAACATAACATGCTTATTCAAGTATACAATATAAATATTCCAAAACAAGTCTACATATTACAACCACGTCATAACATACATCTCAAATAACTATTCCTATTCAGACTCAGTCTCCTCATCACTATCAGATTCCTTAAACATTCCATCAAATGTTCTCAACGACATTATCAAGCTTCTCATTGTCGGTTGAGGTTTAACCAATCGATGCTTCTCTATCTTCTCACACAACTTGCTACAAACCTGTAATAATTGGAAAAATTCACTCTTTATGCTATTGAAGATAGATTTCAGACAATTCAATCTACTACAACAGGATGCAACAAAAGAAAGACCTACATACAGGAGTCTAACAACCACTATAATAATGCAGGTATAACTAAAAATTCTGGTTGTAACAGTTACTAGTAAATTTGTTCACCATAGTATACATAACTTTTTTGGTTCACAAGTTGCTCCATAGTGAGAGTTATTCACCCATTTGAACTCCTATATCCCCTTAAAATGGCCATATTTTCTATGATTTAAGTTCTCTATTCATAAATAAACTAATATCCAATCAATTAAACTGACAACCCTCAGTCCTAAATAAAGTTGGAGTCAATTATGTGTATCTTTTGTAATCGTACTCTTTTTTTTCCAGATTAAAATCAATCAAATTCTACTTTGCTTATAGATAATTGTCTTTTAAAGCAATCATAAACTCTCCAGAAATTAGAGGTTCTCTAAATATTCCTACTTCATAAACCAAAGCCAACTACCAATATAAATAGTAAAGTTCTAATTTTAATTCATCAAAGCTCGTTGTACATAGTTAGTAGCTCTCTAAAACTACGGCTTCTCCAAATCATTACACTTCTTGCATCGTTGTCAATATAAACAATAAAGTTCAAATTTTAATTTAATTAAAACGATAATAAAAACTTAGTGAATAACTTTTATTCATCAAAACTAGTAACAAAATAAGTAAATAATTCAGAATCAATTCAAAATTTTGAGGAATTCCTAATAAGAAAGTTAACCAAAAAAATTAATTTACATGAAAATTGAGAAAATAGAAAAACTTACCTTGATGCAGCAGTGGGCCCGCCGGAGTGGTATCATTATACCCGCTGGAGCGGTGTTGCCGAACTGGAAAAAAACAAGTTAGGGATTTAAGTGGGAAAAAGGAGAGAGAGAGAGAGACCGGAGCTGAAGAGGAAGAGAGAAGCGAACGCTGGTAAGGCAAAGAAGACAGAGGTGGTGAAAAGGAAGAAAAAAGTGAAGAAAATAAAAAGAGTCGAAAAAATAAAGAATTCCAACCGAAACGGTCGGAGCGGTATTTCAATTTTTTCTAAAATTTTGGAAGTGCGACCGTATCGGTCACAAGTCAAACTAGATGACTCATTTTGCGACCAAATCGGTCGCAATTTTTTTTCCTAATTTTGCGACTGAAAATTTTGAAGCTGCGACCGAATCGATCGTAAAAGGGGTCAAACTAGTCAAAACTCATAAATGACACATTTCGCGACCAAATCGATCGCAAACCTTTTTTAAAAAAAAAAATTTGCGACTGAAATAGTCGAACATTTATTTTAATTAAAAATTACGAAAGTGTGACCGAATCGGTCGCAGACAGGGTTAAACTAGTTGATGCATTTTGCGACCGAATCAGTAGCAAAAAAAATTATTATTTTTTATCTTACAACTGAAATGGTCAGAAATCGCGAAAATATATTTCGCAGTACTTTGCACCAAAGTGTTCGACAAATACGGTCGGAGTGTTTGCCGTAAAATTATTTTTAAAAAATTAATTTTTTTTTCACAAGTTGTGACGGAATCGGTCGGAATTTTGATCGTCTTTTTTCGGTCGGAAATAAACATTTTTTAGTAGTATAATATATATTCTCTATAATAACACTTTATTATAGCAGCCAAAAAATATCAGAACAAACAAAATTGAATAGAGAAGTTTGAGTGTATATTAGGTTAGATTTCACAAACTATCTCTATCAAACAATATTCATTAAAGCGGCTATTAACTTCACAATAAGTCCCTATAATTCAAAAACCTAATGCTAGTTTAGAGTGTCGCCACCTGATTGGCACATAGAATGAATAGGACCGCAAGTTTGAGCTTTGCGTAGCTATTGGAAGTTTGAACCATAAGTAAGTATTAATTCTCATTCATTAGGTTTTGCTATCAATGGCTAACAACTGTTTCTGGTTCTTATTCTTTTTTAATCTTCATACAGTTATTACTTGAAATTGCAGAGGTTTTCTAAGGACCACTATACTATTAAGGATTAAATCATGACCAAACATCCAAAGTTTATTTAAATTTATAAGAGCTAAATGATCGTACTTTTTGAACGCAGGATGATGAACCTCTTCGTAATTTATTTGATTAACAAAAAGAGTTAATATCACTTCAGTATGATCACTAGAGACAACTTGGTGTTTCTTATACATCGGGCCTTTTCAATTATATATTTTTAACATATATGTTGAAAGGCTTGTTGTCAGCTTCTCTCCCCTTACACAATATTTCATTGTGTATGTTATCATCGATCTACTCCATTATTTATTATTTTTGTTAATTATTTTGTTAAGTTCCTTTTACCAGATTAAATCTTTTTTTTTTATAATTTATATTCATCAAATTATAATATTTTTACGTTAAATTTTAAGGGATCCTCTCTCTCTATATATATAAGAATTCGACCTGATTAGTTTGAAATAATTGTTTGAGGAAAAAAGGTGCACTGGTGCACTAATCGAAAGGGAGATGTCTTCTCAAGAAGAAAGATGCAATCATTCATTTGTTTTAAAGATAGTGCCAAACAAAACCAAATGATAAGGTAAAGTGGCAACATTCTCTTCGTTCCATCATTAATTATGTTGAATATTGTAACTAAGATCATTATTTAAATGAATGGTAAGGCTCCAAATACTTAGAGTTAGCACACCAAATTAGTTTCTGTTCAAGTTTTCGAGATTAAAATTATTAGATATTTATATAAAACATTAGAAGAACTATAAATCACAATAATTTATAGTTCATTTGAAAAATTTGTTACAAAATCATAGTTGAAAACACTGTTCACATTTCAAGGTAATAATAATGTTACGGTATAAATCAAGAATAGAGGGAACCATGTTGGGTTTTTTAAGCTTATTTTAGCTTAAAAGACGGTGAATAGGAAATGGAGGAAAAATGAAATATTTGATTTTTCTTCCTTGACAAAGGGATATTGTCCCATATTAAAAGACGAGAAGACTTTTGATGGGTATATATACAATTGCTCTTCTTCTAGCTCTTAAAGAGTTAAGAAGAAGGCAAGCCTCGTGCAGTCATCGTCGTTCGCTCAGCTCGGCCTCGATGATGATTGATTTGACCAAATTTATTTGTTAATAGTAAATATTAACGTAATATTATTAAATATCTATTTTTTAAACGAAAAATTGATATTAAATCCAAACTATCCGGTTTTGGTAGCGGAAAATTAAGTTTCCTCTACGTCCGTTTTTTGATTTTTTGTAACGGAAAATTAATTTTTCTCTGCATATTGAATTTTCGTTTTAATTTGCATAAATAGCCATTTACGTTATGGATAGCCCTTCTGAAGAGTTTAACCTCAACATGTTGGCTATAAATAACTCATTATTCTCTCAGATTTTACATATGAAATTCTGTATTCTCCTCTTTTCTTTGACATTATTTTAAGTACAAAGAAAGCAACAGTAAGTGTGATTTGCTACCGATCATTGTGTTCGCTGAAACACTGGAGTTTGAAGTACCGCTACGCTAGTGTGTAATCCGTTCTATCCTAGGAGGAAATAATCCATAACCTTGGGAACTAGTAGGGGATAAAGTTCCTTAACGAACACTGTGAATTCAGTGGGCTCAGATTAAATTATGTTTTGTTTGCATTTCTGTTTATACATTATTTTCCGTCTCTAGAATTATTTTATAAATACAGTATAATAATAAGCTTAAGGAACTTAATTATTTTTTGTATTTGTGTTATACTCACTGTTCTGTAGACTAAAACCTTTGTGATTTTCTACTCCCGTTTTGGAGATTAAAGCCTTCGTGGCAATTTTCTACTCCATTGGAGATTAAAATCTACGTGATTTGATACTCCAATTTTATTCGGTTTGAAGATATAAAAATTCGTCGTTTTATTAAACGTTTGTTTGTGTCATTCTTTTACAGAAATGACGAATGGCAACGGAAACCAGACTGTTCTGATGATGACTGCCAATGCATCGACAAGCCGAACAACACCGGCAGAAAAACCCGAAAAAATTTCCGAGATTTCAAGCGGTGATATTAGAAGATGTTCTTCTACTTAGCGACTTTAAGTCTACAGAATTTCATTAAGGAAGATGTTCCTGTTCTGCCCGACAAAGCTCCAGACAATGAACGAATTTTCATGACTGAGGCGTGGAAGCATTCTGATTTTCTATGCAAGAATTACATTCTTAGCAGACTGGAGGACGATCTGTATAACGTATATAGTAATGTGGAGACGTCAAAGGAATTGTGGATTGCACTTGAAAGGAAATATAAAACAGAAAATGTCGGGTTAAAGAAATTCGTTGCGCTATAGACTACAAAATGATAGATAGCAAGTCTGTTATTACCCAAGTTCAGGAATTGCAAGTGATTATTCACGATCTCCTTGCTGAAGGTATAAGTCGAATTAATACTGATGTTGAAAGTGTTAATTTTATTATTTTTATTAATAGAATTTTTATTGAAGGTCTTGTCATCAATGAAGCATTCCAAGTTACAGTGATGATTGAGAAGTTGCCTCCTTTGTGAAAGGACTTCAAAAACTACTTGAAACACAAACGCAAGGAGATGTCGCTTGAAGATCTCATTGTTCGGTTAAGAATCGAATAGGACAACAAAGTTGTTGAAAAGAAAGGTCGTGGAGACTCAACAATAATGGGAGTAAACATTGTTGAGAATGCTCCTCAAAATAATAGAAAGAGGAAAAGGCTTCTGGTCCAGAAAGCAACCCAAGCAAGAAGCGGTTCAACGGAAATTGCTACAACTGTGGGAAAACTGGACACAAATCTGCAGATTGTTGTGCTCCAAGGAAAGACAAGAAGAAGGGTCAAGCAAACATGGTTGAAAATCACGAAGATATTGATGACTTGTGTGATATTCTTTCTGAAAGCAACCTGGTGGGAAATCTTGTTTAGGAGTGGTGGATTGATTATGGATCCACTCGCCATGTTTGTGCGGTTGAGAAGCGTTTGCTACATATGCTCCCGTTGGACCCGAAGAGACGCTTTCTATGGGAAATTCTGCAACAGCCAAAATTGAAGGATGTGGGAAGATATTTCTAAAAATGACTTCTGGCAAGGTAGTGACTCTGAACAACGTCCTTCATGTTCCCGAAATTAGGAAGAACTTAGTCTCGGTTGGACTTCTCGTTAGAACGGGTTTAAGTGTATTTTTCTATCTAATAAGGTTGTAATAAATAAGAATGAGATGTTTGTAGGAAAATGTTACCTCACTGAGGGCCTTTTCAAATTGAATGTAATGGTCGTTGAGAATAATAAAATTTCAGCTTCTTCTTACTTACTTGAGTCAAATGATTTATAGCATATATGTTTGGGTCATGTCAATTATAAAACCTTGCGAAAAATATTTATTTGATTCCTAAGTTTGAATGCGACAAATCAAAATTTCAAATATGTGTGGAATCTAAGTATGTTAAACATCCTTATAAGTCAGTTGAAAGGAATTAAAATCCTTTAGAGTTAATTCACACAGATATTTGCGACATGAAATCAATACCATCTCGCGGTGGAAAGAAGTATTTCATAACTTTTATTGAAGACAATACTCGATATTGCTATGTTTACTTACTTAATAGTAAAGATGAAGAAATAGATGCATTCAAAAAATATAAAAATGAAGTTGAAACGCAACTTAACAATAAAATCAAAATGATAAGAAGTGATAGGGGTGGTGAATATGAATCTGCTTTTGAAGAAATATGTTTAGAATATGGAATTATTCATCAAACAACGACCCCTTACACGCCCCAATCCAATGGGATTGCGGAAAGAAAGAATCATTCATTAAAGGAGATGATGAACACATTGTTGATAAGTTCTGGTTTGCCACAGAACTTGTGGGGGGAAGCCATTCTTACGGCTAACCGAATACTAAATCGAGTACCCCATAGCAAAATGCAATCCATTCCATATGAAAAATGAAAAGGAAGGAAACCCAACTTGAATTATTTTAAAGTGTGGGGGTGTTTGGCAAAAGTGCAAGTTCCTCAACTTAAAAGGGAAAAAATAGGACCGAAAACCGTTGATTGTGTTTTAGTAGGATATGCGACCAATAATAAAGCATATCGATTTCTAGTTCATAAATCAGAAAATCCCGACATTCATAATAATACGGTTATAGAATCAGATAATGTTGAGTTCTTTGAAAATATATATTCGTATAAAAAGGAATGTGAGTCAATTGGTGAAGGATCTAAACGACCTAGGGTAGAAACAAAAGAAAGTAAATTTAATCAGGAGGATCCAAGACGTACTAAACGTAAAAGAACGTCTGCTTCATTTGGACCAGATTTTGTGACTTTCTTATTGGAAAATGGGCCTCGAACATTTAAAGAAGCTATGTCTTCTTCGGAATCATTATTTTGGAAAGAGGCAGTCAATAGTGAAATATAATCCATACTAAACAACCATACATGGGAATTGGTTGATCTTCCTCCTGAAAATAAACCGTTGGGTTCTAAATGAATTTTTAAGAGGAAAATGAAAGATGATGGCATTATTGATAAATATAAGGCAAGACTTGTGGTCAAAGGGTATAGACAACGAGAAGGTCTTGACTATTTTGATACATACTCTCTAGTTACAAGAATTACGTCCATACGAACGTTAGTAGCATTAGCTGCAGTTTTATCAAATGGACGTTAAGACAACCTTCTTAAATGGATATTTAGAGGAAGAAATCTACATGGAAAAACCTGAAGGGTTTGTGGTTCCAGGTAAAGAAAATAAGGTATGTAGACTTGTTAAGTCCCTTTACAGACTAAAACAAGCACCCAAACAATGGCATGCGAAATTCGACCAAACAATATTGTCAAATGGTTTTAAGATAAATGAATGTGATAAATGTGTGTACATTAAAAAATGTTTCAAATCACATAGTCATTGTTTGCTTATATGTGGATGATATGTTGATAATGAGTAATGACATTGCCAACATAAATGCGACTAAGTGTATGCTAACTAGCAAGTATGATATAAAGGACTTGGTAGTTGCTGATTTTATTCTGGGGATTAAGATCCATAAGACTCCTCAAGGTCTGGCATTGTCACAATATCATTATATTAAGACAATACTTGGAAAGTTCAAGCACTTAGATTTTAAAGTTGCAAAGACTCCAATTGACGTGAATCTTGCACTAGCAAAGAACAAAGGCCAAAGCATATCACAATTGGATTATGCTCAGGTGTTGGGATGCTTAATGTATATCATGAATTGTACACGACCAGATATAGCTTGTGCTATAAGTAAATTGAGTCGATACACGAGCAATCTAGGTCAATCTCATTGGATGACAATGACATGAGTTTTGGGATATCTAGAACATACTCAAGACTTTGCTTTGCGCTACAGTAAATATCCTACGGTGATTGAGGGACACCGTGATGCAAATTGGATCACCGGTTCAACTTATTCTAAGTCCACAAGTGGATTTGTATTTACTATTGGTGGAGGAGTTGTATCTTGGAAGTCGTCCAAACAAACTTGTATTGCCCGCTCTACAATGGAGGCTGAGTTCATAGCCTTAGAAAAGCCGGTGAAGAGGTTGAATGGCTCCGGAATTTCTTGGAAGACTTTCCATTTTGGCCCAAACCATTGGCACCAATTTGCATACATTGCGATAGTCAAGCGGCAATTGGAAGGGCTGGGAGCGTTATGTATAACGGTAAATCTCGTCATATACGACGAAGACATAAAACCGTTAGACAATTACTCTCTAGAGGAATCATCACAATTGACTACGTAAAGTCAAGCGATAATGTGTCGGATCCACTTACAAAAGGCCTAACTAGAGAGGTAGTTGAGAAATCATCAAGGGGAATGGGACTATGGCCGAGAACAAGTCATTATGGCGGTAACTCTACCTAGAAGACTGGAGATCCCAAGATCTAGGTTCAAAGAGATCAAACAAAGTCATTAATGACAGTTCAACATTGTCAACTAAAATTTTGGTCCATTCTCGTGATGGGACAATGTTCAGTACCAAGGATAAAGCATTAATGCTTTTTAATGATTTCTAAATTCGATCCGGGGTATATCAAATAGTGTATCTACGGGATGACACGTTTAGGAATCACCTATGTAAGTGTGACGTGTTGCCGCTTCAAGGAGAATTTTGTAAGGCCAGTTCTCTACGCACTTATGAAACCAACCGGTGTTCATGGATGAAACGAACACAACAATGAAATTCAAAGACGGTTAAGGGTTGATTGTGTGACTTATGGTTGTCTAGGTGAACACCAGAGTTCGACGGTTCAAATATATAAAATCTACCGATTTACCGAGTATATCCGACATACTCACTACGAAAAGTTCAAAGAGAAACCTACTTATCCAGATGCGATTAATCCTTGCTTGCGAATCACACAGTTTTCCATGCATATTTGTGATATAGCCATTCCCCATTCATGTGGGGGATTATTGGATTTTTTAAGTTTATTTTAGCTTAAAAGGGGGTAAATGGGAAATGGAGAAAAAATGAAATATTTGAGTTTCCCTCCTTAACAAAGGGACATTGTCCCATATTTGAAGAGGAAAAAGACTTTTGAAGGGTATATATACAATTTCTCTTCTTCTAGCTCTTAAAGATATAAGAAGAAGGCAAGCCTCGCGTCGTTGTCGTCGACGCTCGCTCGGCTCGACTTCGACTTCAAAATCGGAATCGGAATCGAAATTAGATTTGAATTTGGTCAAATGATCGATTGATTGATTAATGTTTGGACCAAATTTATTTTTTAATAGTAAATATTAACGTAATATTATTAAATACCCATTTTTTAAAATGGAAAATTATATTAAATCCAAATTATCCGGTTTTGGTAACCGAAAATTAAATTTCCTCCGCGTCTGTTTTTCTGTTTTTTGTAACGGAAAATTAATTTTCCTCTGCATATTGAATTCCCGTTTTAATTTACATAAATAGCCATTTATGTTATGGTAGTTTTACGTAAACAATCATGATAGCCTTTCTGAAGAGTTTAACCTCAACATGGTGGCTATAAATAGCACACTATTCTCTCAGATTTTTCATACAATATTATGAATTCTCCTCTTTCCATCTGTATTGTTTTAACTACAAAGAAAGCAACAGTAAGTGTAATTTGCTACCGATCATTGTGTTCGCTGAAACACTGGAGTTTGAAGTACCGCTACACTAATGTGTAATCCGTTCTATCCTGGGAGGAAATAGTCCACAACCTTGGGTACTAGGAGGGGATTAAGTTCCTTAAGGAAACACTGTGAATTCAGTGGGCCCGTATTAAATCCTTTTTTTTTACATTTCTGTTTATACATAATTTTTAATCTCTACAATTATTGTACAAATACAATGTAATAACAAAACATTTGTAAAAATAAATTTTATTTGTACTTATAATTATATCCAACTTAAAAATGTATTTACAAAGGATAAAAAATACAAATAACATTTTAGTTTTGATTAGTTCGTTACTTATTCCTTTGGCCATGAATATATTGTTTAACCAAAAATGTAGATCTCGGTTCAACCAATTAAATTTATATAAAGAGGAGCTAATCTTAGTTAAAACAATATCCTAAAAATAAAGCTATTGGTGTTGTGACAGATAACTAGTATATTAGTCCGGTTGTCAGTGAATTTAAGCAATAATAACAGTATTCAATGATCCAAAAAGGTAGACTATGGCGTTAAATAGTAATAAACATCAATAAATGGCATTTAAGTAAATATAACGAATGAGTCACCCGAAAAGGGATGAGATCAGTGGATAATTTCTCTAACAACAATGATGATTGATGAGCCTTTAAATACTTAGGTTGTTCTTGGATCCAGTAGAAATGCTAGACAAGAACCTCAGTGAAAATTGTTTTTTTATGCTTGCAATAGGATCAAATAAAGGCAATATGTTTTTTTACAAAATAAATATCCCATGTCCCCTATTATTGTATCTCTTTCTATTTAAATGGAACATGTTTCTAGAAATCCTAATAGTACATGTGTAGAGAATATCCACTAGAATATTCTCTTTTTATGTCTTATCTTAGAACTAGCCGTTATAACTCCGCCTAAGATGCTCGACCCCGACCTGAACCTTGAACTATGGTGACTTGACGACCTTGATCGTTGCTGACTCTTCGACCGCACCCTTCATAGATTCGAGGCTACTTCGCCCTGAGGCTGACCTTTGTGGGGACCCTACTAATAGTAAGTGGCAGTCGATGAAGGCTATAATGGTACTGACGTGTCTCGCCTATATCAAAGATATTTTTTTGCCCATAGAGTTAGTGCCTCCATTTATCAAGGTCGTCCTCACGGGCGAGGTCGATGAGTGGATAGTGTCATTTTTGGTCGAGCTTACTGAGCTGACTATACAGGTCGTGATCGTTGCAGTGATCAGGCAACGTGGCTTCCTAAGGAACGCACATTTTGAATTTCGAATTTCCCGGGGAAGTCTGTTTGAACCATCTGCTCCAAGAGAAAGAGTATGTCATGACGTCATGCGTCATGATGATGTCATTTCCCCATGTGTTGCATTGATTCACGTGTGACCCTTAATTGGTTCTGCCGTTTCAATCTTTGTTCTAATCATGGTCTGTCGTTTTGATTTTGGTGTCCCCAAGTCTTATAAATAGGGGTGATTTGTTGATTTTGAAACTTTTCCAAACTCCTTCTACTTCATATGCAGAGTTTCTTCTTCTTCTTCTTATTCTTCTTCGCAGAACCCTTGTATCTCTTTGTTGTTTCCTTTTCTTCCCTATCTCTTGTATAAAACTATTGGACCTACCATCGGATGTCATATGGAAGATCACTCTATTCCCCTAGACGTCATTTTTCCTGACTAGGGGGAAGATGGCAGAGTTTTCGTTGAGGAGGAAACCCTACCTACTGTAGAGGAAATCGTACCTCGATATCCTAATGCTAAAACTCGAATATCAAAAGGCGCCGGAAGTGGTGATGGAGAGGTTTAAATCTACGATGACTGTTGAACGGTTAACCGAACTCAAGGCTAGGCTCGACCTACATGATCACGTGTACTTGGTCCCTGCCGGCGACGACAAGGTACGGGTTTATCATCCCGACTCATGCGCCTTTATGCATATCCATTCTTAATTGGATATTTGTTACCTTTGACCCCGTTTGTAGAAGAGTTATGCCGCTACTACAATGTATGGTCGGTGAAACTCGCCCCTTATATCTTTAAAGTGGTCATGATGTTGACGAATATCGCTGAATTGGTCGACGTTGACATAATTGTACGCCACCTGATCCATCTCTTCACCCCTCACTTCTATCGAGGGACTTTGCTGATTCGCCACGACATGGGGAAATGTTTGGTGGTGAGGATGGATGACAAGGATAGTCGACATTTCTTGCTTGACTATTTCTTTGTCAAGACCGAGGACGTAGTGTTCGCCACCGCATGCTTCTTTGAGGCATGGAACCCCACTTGTAAGTGCTTGTATCTGTTTATATACCTTTTTGTTTCCAAGGTTTTCCTTAGTATGGGTCGATTAATCAGTTTTTTCCTTTTTGCAACTAGTGCTCGACCTCTCCAGATTATGGCCCACATTGCCGATTTTGTTAGACATATTATTCCTCATACGGAGGGGATACGTGATTGGTCGAGATTTTCTTAGAGAATTAGGCCGTCTCTTCCCTCGGTAGGTAACTTGTTCTCTAATGTCGACGTTGTGGTTTCTTCACCCATATCTATTACCTTTGCTGATTTTTCCTTTTCTCATTTTCCTTTAGATTCGGCCAGGGGGTCTACGAGGAGGTCGAGAGCTTCCACACCCTCGTTTCGGAAGAGGAAGGCCACTACACCTTCAATCTCCACCCCTGCTTCGACTACAGTCGATCATGTCTTCGCTCCAACTCCACTCGTCGCCACTTTCGCCTTCATTTATGATTTGAGCACTGAGACGTTTGCTCCTCCTCTATACTATCTGTTGACGAGGATGATAAACATTTTCCCAGTGATGGAGATATCCAACCTCGAAAGAGGAGGTCGCTGGATGCGGGTGACGGAGTTACTCTGGCTGTTGATGTGATGGAAGGGGATTTTTTGTTGTGTGGGACAACAACAATTTCTATGAGCGATGATATTGAACTGAATCTCGTGGCTTCGAGGCTAGTAGAATCCGATGTAGGCATATCTCTTCATCCCGAGGGGATAGAGACCGAGGGGGAAACTGCTGACGTTCTTGACCCTTCGCGGGGAGAAGAGGCTTCAACCTCTCGGACAATCATGGATGGTTCTTTGCCTCCCGATGATAGGGGCAAAAACATTGATGTGGAGAGCGATGAGTCAGGTTCCAATGTCAACGCAGATGACCTAAGAATGATTGAAGAGGGGCTTACCCAGCTCGAGGTAATTTAGAGGGGCCTACGAGAACAATCGTGATCCCTATGGATCATGAATTGTTAGGGGACGCTAAGGAGGTGTCCCTTGCCCTTGGTCCTCTCTATTCCAAAGTTGAGGGTAAGAACCTTAATGAAATAAATGACGGCTCCTTGTTGAGGAGCGTTGCTGGCCTCGCTCGTAGGGTGAGTGCTTGTGATACAGATTTTTCCTATTTTTTAGGGTGTTCAAAGTTCTGATTTTTTTCTCCTCTTTTTTGGTTTGCATACGGTGATTTTAGAAATTAAGAGCGCCCGGAGGGGAAAAGGGCGTCAAAGGGATCTTTTTGAAACTTAAAGATAAATACCTTGAGTATCGCGACAAGTATCGGGATCTCCCCACTCGATTTCACAAGGGCGGAGACATGCAGGCCCTGAGGGAAGATCTTAAGAAGAGGGATGAGGAGCTGGTGCAGGCCATAGGGAAGTGCAGCATCCTCAAGGAATGTTGAGAAGTAGGGAAGAGGAGCTTGAGGTTAGCAGGGGATGGAGGCCCAATTCAATGATCTTCAAGCTCAAGTGGTTGAATTGCGAGGACAACTTGAAGAGTGTCGATTTCAGTTGGAGGCCCTCTGCGCTGAGCTCGCCAAGAAACAAGAGGAACTTGAGAAGGCGAAGATGTTTGAGTTAACGAATAAGACACTTAGAGCGAAGCGGTAAAATGATCACTCAACGGCGGGAGCTAAGGAAGACTGGCTGGGGGAGAGAATCGGGGAGCTGGAGAAAGACAATTCTGTTCTTCAAGATCGAGTGACCGCTCTAGAGGCTGAAAAAAGTTAACTACTTGCACGGTTGTCCTCTTCCAACAGTTCTGGTTTTTCCAATGTACCTCGGGTGTTATATGAAAAAAGGGATCCACGTCGAGGCCCAGTTAGATCTGTTTTAGGACTTGCATGTATCGGGGTCCATTCCTGAGGCTGCCCTTAAGGATGACTGGGTTAAGGCTCATGAAGCTCGAGTCGCTTGTGTATATGATCGTAGTACGCCTCAACCTTACGAGGAGGATGGGGAAGAGGGTGTAGACTGGCTTGAGCAGGACGCTTGGTATGATACTTCTTATCCTCAGGGCGAAGGTGGCGAGTATGACGGGGGCCGAGGTGGTGAGGTCGTAGAGGGACGTGATGGAGAGGGCCAGTAGTCTTCCTTTTAGTCCTTTTTGTGTATTTTTTTCAGCATCTTTAATAGCCCTTGTAATGAATTATTTATTTGTATATGAATGTTTAAGTTGTTTCCGACGCCTTCTTCTATACCCGTTACTTATTTCCGTACTTGTGTACTTTACTTTTGTTGTTTGCTTGTTATGATTTCTGCTCTTTGTCTTCTAGTTGATCGTAGCCTTGTTGGCGAATATTTATGGACCATATACGCCCTTTGCTTATATAGGTCGGGTGTGCCTCTTTATTTAGATTTGGATGATAGGTGTTGTTTGAACTTAGTTGATTTTGGTCTTTTTCCAAGTAGTGGCCAAGGGCCGGTATGTATTACAAGAATGAGGTTGAGCCTAACCTCTTATTAACTCGCAACCGAGGGCTGATAGGTATTTTCCGATCTTGGTCGAAATTAACATTTTACCAAAATGCGTTCGGCGTCCCATAGGTGTTGTTCGAATTTTGGTCGAACTTTACCTTTTATTGAATTGCAGCCGAGGGACGATAGGTGTTGTTCGAATCTTATTCGGACTTAACCTTTAATTAAAATGCGACTGAGAGCCGATGTGAACGGCATCATCGATGGCAGGATTGAACTTACGACTGACCTGCCTTACCAGGGGGTAAAATGAGTCGACTTTTAATTTGTGTATGGAGATCTCCTTGGGGATTCCCGGCAATACTGGATGGCTGAAGGCAAACAAATCTGCGTTAGTTATAAAAATTTACTAAATTTACATAGTTCTCGGAGCTTGTAGCCGATGTAGGCCTTTTTGCTGCAGTCGTTGGGGTCTACTTGAACGGGGTCGAGGTCCTCTATAGTCGAGTTCGCAGATTCGACCAATTTGGGATCCGTGATGACGTCTCTGGTATCTTCTTGTGTCAACCTCAGCCCTGTTGATTGCTACGCCTCTTTTTCCTTTTCTTTTTTCTGTTAGGTTGTCGTGCCGTCTAAGGCGATGTAGTAGCACTCCCCGGACGTGCATTTTTCTCCCCGTATGCTGAATATTCCCCAAGGTATTAGGAATTTTATTAATTGGTATAGGTTAGAGGGGATGGCTCTCATGGGATGTATCCACGGTCGTCCTACTATGGGGTTGTATGCAGTGGTCGTGTCCATGATGTGGAATGTCGTCTCCAGCGTTACGCCGCCGGCCAAGACGGGGAGTGTAATTTCTCCCGATGTCCGTTCAACTGCATTATTAAAATCGATTAGTGTGATGCAGTATGGCACTATCTTGTCCTTGAGTCTTGTTTGAGTGAGGACTCGGGGATGGATAATGAACGATCCACTTTCAGCGTCTACCATGATGCGTTTGACATCAGTATCTAAAATGCACAAAGTAATGGTGAGATCATCATTATGAGGGAAAGCTAAATCGTTGGCATCTGACGCATCGAAGATGATACTTTGTTCGAGTTCGTCATACCGTTCGGGTGTGATAGATCACTTGCATTTATGAGTCATGGTGAATTTAACGTCATGTTGATAGTACAAGCTGGTGATGCCGGCTTCGACAGGCCTTGGTGTTCACATCCTCTGGCGAAGTTATTTCTCTCCTTGTTGCTCATCAGCTCTTTGAGGTGTCCCCGCTGCAACTTGTTTACAATTTCTTGACTGAGCGCGATGCAATATTCTGTCTTGTGTCCTTGATCCTGAGGGACTAGCAGAAGGCGTCAGATTTTCTGGTGCTCATATCGGACCTCATATTTGACGGCCGTTTCACCTTCGTTTTGAGTTTCTCTTGGGCATAGACTATTTCTATAGGTGATACACTAGAATAGTGAGAAGATAATAAGGGGGCATACCTCTCTCGTTCCGGTGAGTCCCCGTTCTTGTCCTGGATGGGCCTTCCTCGTAGGAGAGAAAGTGGGATGGGGGCCCTGACGTATGGTTGGTGTCATTCCATGTTGGGTCGCGAGATCGGGTGCCCTCCTGATGTTGTCTCTTCGTTCTTTCCTGGGCTCAGCTTGTATCGAGATGAGCCAATGAGTTAGTCCTTTGAGGTCGTCCTCATCTTCTCGGACTTTGGCGCAATAAGTGTTGTGGATGTCATCCCATGTGGTTGGAGGATATCTAATCAATCGACTCAACAATTTTCTTGTCGCTCTCACATCATCTCTACTCAACTTGTTTTGAAAACCCGCGACCGTCATTCCCTCAAACACGTTTGGTAGGGTAATCCATACCTTGTTGAATCGGGCGAGGGAGTCCCTCTCCCAAGGACCGTTTGATGGTAAATATGTCATTTACTCTTGTTTAAGCTTTCCTGGCTCCGGCGTGCGCCGTTATGGACTTATCAACCATTTCCTCGAAGGTTTCGATGGAGCAGGCTTGTAGTTGTGAGTACCATATTAATGCCCCTCCCATAAGAGTTTCACCGAATTTCTTAGGCAAAATGGAAAATACTTATTTTTTGGTGAGGTCGTTGCCTTTCACACGGTGACATAATGAGTCACGTGTCTTCAGGATCAGTTGTTCCATCGTATATCTTCAGATACGGCAGCATTTTGAAGGTCTTTGGTGTGGCATGTGGGGCTGCTTCTTCGGTGTACAACTGCACTACGAACCTGTCGGCGTCACTCTTTGGCAATATCTTAGGGGTGCCCAGTATCTTGTCAATTCATTCTTGGTGTTCTTTCATTTGATCTCTGAGTTCCTTATTTTCATTCTCCATTTCTCCCGTCCTCTTTAGAATAACGGCGAGGGCGTTGTCACCTGCATTATTAGTATCCTTATGAGTTATACCTGGTGTTGGAGGGCCTGGTTGGTCGCCCTGTTCGTCTACTCGTTGTACTGTGTAGGTTCTTATGGTCTTTGTAGTCGTGCATGGAGTGGGCTTGTTGAGCATACTTACTAGCGTATCGGTAAGCCATGATTTGGGGAGCTTTTTCACGGCCGGTGGCGTCGCTTTTTCTGTGGACACGGAAGCCCCTTTTCCATTTGGTTTTGTAGTGCTACAATAGGGTGGAGGCGACCTCTCGCGCCTGGGGGAGGCAATGGGTGTCACGTCCTCGCCTAATGTTTCACTGCTCTCGTTGATAGCGTTTATGAGGTTTCTAGGGAAATCACTTGTTACCCTAGTCCTCTCTCCTTAGTTACCTGCCATGTAGATTTTGTACGTGCAAAGAAAGAGAAAGATCTTGGGGTTTGTGAGGTTAGTGACTCACGTTAGCAGTAGATCTAAGGAAACTAAAAAATTAACTAAGAATTCCCCACAGACAGCGCCAAACTATTTGATCAAAAATATAGATCTTGGTTCAACCAATTAGATTTAATCTTAGTTAAAAATAATATCCTAAAGATAAAGATATCGTTGTCATGACAAATAACTACTATATTTGTCCGGATGGAAGTGAATTTAAGCAATAATAACAGTATTCAATGATCCAAAAAGGTGGAATATGACATTAAATAGTAATAAACAACAATAAATAGTATTTAAGTGAATATAACGTATGAGTCACCCGAAAAGGGATGAGATCAGTGGATATTCTCTGACAACAATGAATGATTAATGAGCCTTTGACTACTTAGGTTGTTCTTGGATTCAGTGGAAATGCTAGACAAGAGAAAATATTATTTTTGTATGCTTGCAATATGACGAAATTCTCTCTACAAAGTCAATACACTTTTTACAAAATGGATATCTCATGTCTCCTATCATTGTGTCTCTTTTTATTTATGGGGAACATGTTCCTAAAAACCCTAATAGTACATGTGCAGAGAATATCCACTAAAATATTCTCTTTTATCTCTTATCTTAGAACCAACCGTTATAACTCTGCCTAAGATGCTCGACCCCGACCTCGGCCTTGAACTACGTGACTTCACGACCTTGATCTTTGGTGACTCTTCAACCGCACCCTTCATCGCATCTAGGCTACTTCGCCCTGAGGCTGATCTTTGTGGGGACTTCACTGATAGTACGTGGCGATCGATGAAGGCTAGCAATAATGGTACTGATGTGAATTGCCTATATCAAAGATATTTTTGGGCCTATACGTATATATCCTCTCAAGATCTATATTTTATCTTTACACTGCGCCAAATATACTTAATCAAAGTTTTTGTAATAATTCAGTTTCCGCAAGATCACCACTTTTATTTTCGAATAATTATAAGATCGTATCATGAGATATTAGTACTATATATTAAGGTTGCTAGCGTTTCTTATTTTACTGGAACAACATCATATATAGGAAGCATGCCAGCTGGTTGAAGTTCATGTCAACCGTTGAACATTCAGAAGTTGATGTTGATACAAGGGTTTCGAATTCTCATAATTGGTCTATGATTCATATAGAAAATGACTTTGTATATAACTTTCAGAAAAGCTTAGAGAAATATCTATATATCATAATCAAATGGATAAAGAAATAACCATATATGCGTGTAAAGTTTATTTTAATATCTATATATCACAATCAGTTTGGTCGTCAGTTGCGTAAAGATAAAAGATATACATATGTACAGCATGTTTTCCCACTCGTCCATGTAATCTTATCTATCATCGATCATCATTAATATTATTATAAAAGTACGAATAATTTAATTATATTAAATATAAACGATTAAAATATTCTAAAAATATTGATCGATTTACCACTTCGATTCTCCTATTTTTGGCATCTTTCGTAGGCCTATGTCTAATATTTAAGATTTACACCGCACTAAGGTTTTCCCTAGATTCTTTTCCTTTGTTTTTCTTTTTCCCTCTTTTTTTTTCTTTGGAATTTGCAGTGATTAGCATGTAGCTTATTGTAGGATAGCATGTAGCTTATTTTAGAAGAAAATAACATGAATAGAATTAATGACCACTGCATCTGCCCTTGGGATTCTAATTCAGTTCTTTTCTCACCAATTATCTAATTTAATCATTTATCTTGGAAGATTCGAGAAATATTTAATCACTTTTTATCTATATACTTGGTGAATACATGCAATTGAAAAAATATTTTTTATAAATACGTTTTATACCCCTTGATTCAAAATATACGTGCAAAGCACGTACGTGGAACCTAGAGTCTGTTATTTAACACATAGAACATTTGTTGAATTATAAGTTCGATTAACTATATATAACTTTAAAATTACATGACTATTGACTCTCTCTCTCCCTTTATATATACACACATATATATAGGTTTGTGTAAGTTTACATACAAAGTTCTACAATAGATAATTATTTGTCAAAAGACAACACATATACATATTAATATGACAAAAGTATAGCTTTTTAATTTGTATATGAAGTGTAAGTTTTGTGTTTAACTGTTTATTCTTTTGAATCGATGCAAAAATATTGAGAGGCTTTTATACATAGAGTATTTTTTTTCTTTTGTCTTCCAGTGTCTTTGAGTTTTGTTGATAATGTGATGTTATTAATTACGATTAATTAAGTTTATCTTAATCTTATTGTATTTAAATTGCTCTATGAAAACTCTAGAGGTTATAATACGTATATGTAATTACTCAATTTTTATCGTATAAATTGAGGTGAATGGTTTAAATGACTTATGACCATATCTTCAAAATTTGCTTTTTTGGTTCAAAATTTTTGTTTAAACTGAAAAGTATAATAGAAAATAAAATTTATTTTAGAAAGAAAATAATGGACCGTAGATACTTCAAACTTATTAAAAAAAGACTATATCTTCTCGTATATAATTTTCCTTAAATTTAATTTTTTGCTCCTCTAGTGTAAATAATTAACTGAAGATTTACGTGCAAAGCACGTACATAGAGACTAGTACTATGTCCTTAGTGAAATGTCGTTCACCTTTTTTTACCCTTTTAAAATAAAATTCAAATAGGACAAAATAGTAGTTCAAATTATTTCCTAATATTTAGGACTTAGTTCCTTAATTAAATTATGTATCAAGTCCTAATATTTAGGAATTCAAATCAATTAAGAATTTACCTTATTTAAGTATTTATATAACTGTAATCATTATTAAGTTCTTAATATGTAAGATTTTAAAATCAACTAAAATTCTATTAATTAAGCACTTTAATAAACTCCTTCAGCACATGCACGTTCAACGGTGGTAAGAAAATATAGGGGAACAACATGTTGGTCTTTAAGCTTAGTGTAACTTAATTTTAAGCTTAGTTTAGCTTAATTAAGTTTGGTATAGCTTAAATAGAGTGAATGAAAAATGGTGGGAAAAGAAATTGAGGGAATTGAAATTTTGAATTAGTGCACTTTGTCCCTCATTGAAAGAAGGAAAGAAAATCTATGTGTATATATAGAGAAGCTCTTCTTCTAACTCTTAAAGAGTTGAGAAGAAGGCAAGCCTCGCGGCGTCGGCGTCGGCGTCGGCGTCGCTTGTTGATGCGTGGCTAGAATTCATGGTTTAACAAGTTATATGCCTTACATTTTATGTGTGTTAATGATAAAAATACACTTTTTATGTGCATAATGGAGTCTATTTCATGTGTAGGTGCATTGGAGATAGAAACCGAGCTAAATGGATGCATGAACGTCGAAAATACGATCAAGAGTCGAAAAGGGGTGACCCAGGCTATAGCCGGGCGTTTTGGCCTTAAGGCCAGGCAAACCCGGGCGTTAGTGGGGCATTTGGCCCCTAAAGCCAGGGTCAGCCTGGCGTTAG
The DNA here is from genome assembly GCA_005239505.1 of Nicotiana paniculata. Classification (NCBI taxonomy): domain Eukaryota; kingdom Viridiplantae; phylum Streptophyta; class Magnoliopsida; order Solanales; family Solanaceae; genus Nicotiana; species Nicotiana paniculata. Next base: position 240 of record MDKI01098137.1, on the reverse strand, counting down.
TGGGGCGTTAAAGCCCTAAAGCCAGGCCTGCCCTGGCTTTAAGGGGGCGTTTGAGCCCAAACGCCTGGGTCCCGAGGTCTGGTCAATTCCGAGTTTTAAAGGTTTTAAGTATTTCCCGGTTGGAATAAAAGTCTCCTACATGTTTAGGGTTTATCCCAAACATATAAATAGACCCAGAAAACACAACTTGAGAGGTGGAGAGGAAGCCATTGAAGAGAAGTAAAAACATCGATTTGTACA
>MDKI01011012.1:0-24629 GCA_005239505.1 Nicotiana paniculata | reverse complement strand
CTTTTTTCAAGTTAGAATGCACTTGAGAAGATTCGTGGCTTCACCATTGGTCTAGTCTGAAATCTATTTTTATAGGGTGAAAAAATGAAAGACACTTCGCTAATGGACTTCGTGCTTTTAATAAAGTAATAGATAGATAAATATATAAATTGATATTAAATATTACTTGAAAAAGGTGAAAGTAAATTCGATGAACAAATAGCCGGAAAATTAGAACTTTGGATAGTATTGGAAATTAATGCAAAAGTCATATTAAGCATAAGAATAAGTGAATTAATGAGGGGATGGGATTCCTCCCGTATTTTGATATCCAGTAATTCTCAATTGTCACCTAAATGTATGCCACATGTGTAGTTGAATTTTAAAGGCTTGGATTTATTTTCTGTGTTTTAATATTTTTCTATTTGCTTTATTAATTAGATAGAGTTTTTAATTGCTTTTTTTTATTTCTTAAATAAAAAATGGCAGGATGTTTTAGCCACTCTTTTCACTTCGGTCCAACTCCTTCTCATCCCTACGAACCATGTTCTCTTCTTTTTCACCTTCTTCCACCTCCACCTTTGCATTTTAGCATATTGTCGCTGCCGCAGCATACCCAGCGCATTGTTTTTCAAACAAAGATGAAATTGTAAATCTTAATTATAAGAAAATTCATTCATTCTCATCAGGTCTATATATAAATAAGGTGGGTTTTCTCTGGAAACTCTCTTGAATTTTCTTATACTAAGTGAAGCACAGAAAATGAGAAATCCAAAAAGATGGAGATAATCGGATTTTTGGCATTTCCAAACAATGTGAAAGTGTAATGTTATATTTTCTTTCTTGATTTTCAAAGAGTATGAGTGTGTCTGTTCAAAGAAAATCACAAGTCTGAAGAAGAAGAAGAAGAGGAGAACAGAGTTAGTAGGGTTTAGGCTTGAGGTGGAGGTGGAGGTGGAGGAAGGTGAAGAAAATAGCCCAAGATGATCCTTTATGTTTTTGCTTTTAAGCATTATTGATATAATAAAGCAAATAGAAAATATAATAAAGAAAGTATTACTCCTTCCGTTCCAATTTATGTGAATCTGTTTGATTGGAGGAGTTTAAGAAAAAATAAAGACTTTTGGAATTTGTGGTCCTAAACAATTTTAAAAGGGGCTCAGAGTATTTATGTGGTTATAAAAGCTTCTCATTAAGGGTAGAATTGTAAGTTTAATCAAAATTATTTTTAAATTTAAAAAAGAATAACTTTTTTTGGAACGGACAAAAAAAAAATAGGTTCACATAAACTATAACAGAGGGAGTAGTATAAAATGAATCCAAGAAAACTTCAACTATAAACTTGGCATCATCTAAGTAGTTCATTTGAGAATTACTGGATATCACATTACTGGAGAGTGGAGGGGATCCTATCCCAATAATGAGAATCACCTTCGTTTTTTGGTTTCTCTATCTTGGGTAAGTTTAAATAATAAAAAGAATAGAATATATTATAGGGATTTCCTACTTAACAATCTAACATCAACATTATTTTAATATTTTATATGTATTTTTGTATTCTACATGTGATGACCTAAAAAGTCATCTTTTATTTTTATAAGTTAAAATGGTGTTCCGAATCCTTAAAAACCTCCTTTTATCTCATCTCGTTTAGCGTGCGCAGTCCGGGCGTATATCCGAGAAGCTTTTATATGAAAAACTGGGAAAAAAAAATGCTAATTTGGCCTTTAATATTGAATTTAAGTTGACTTCGGTCAATATTTTGGGTAAACGAACCCGGACACGGACCCGTGATTCGACGTCCCGGAGGTCCGTAGGAAAATATGGGACTTGGACGTATGTCCGGAATCGAATTCCGAGGTCCCAAGCCCAAGAAATGAATTTTTGAAAGAAATTAGTTTTTTGAAAATATAAGAGTTTTTAGGAATTTGATTATATTTGAAATTTATGGTATCGGGCCCGTATTTTGGTTTCGGAGCCCGGTACAGGTTCAATATGATAATTATGTTATGTCTGTAAAATTTGGTAAGAAACGGAAGTCGTTTGACGTGATTCGGACTCGTAGTTGTGAAATTTGATACTTTGAAAGTTTTGAGATTTTTCTTTGATTTCTATGATAAATTCGTTGTTTAAGATGTTATTTTGGGGATTTGATCGCACGAGTAGGTCTGTGGGGTGTTTTTGAGGTGGTGTACATGTTTGGTTTGGAGCCCCGAGGGCTCGGGTGAGTTTCAGATAGGTGTCGGAGTGGTTTGGACTTAGAAAAATCTATGTTTTTGCTGTTTGTTGGTGTCTGGGTTTTTACCCTATGCGAACACGTGGAAACCCATGCGAACGCAATGAGCAACGGGGAAGGGCCTGAGATTTACTCTATGCGAACGCGTATACTGGCTCGCGAACGCACGGCTGGGCAAGGGCAAACCTGCGTGAACGCGGCTTGTCCAGTGCGAATGCATAGCTTAGGAGGGGAGCTGGGGGCTAGATAGATTTAACCCTGTGCGAACGCGGCTCGTAGCTTGCGAACACATAGACCAGTGAAGTCAAGCCTATGCGAACGCACTGCCCTAGTCGCGAACGCATAGGCTATGTTTTGCTCTTTTAAAAACAGTAAACAAACGGGAATAGACCCCATTTTCATATTTTCTTCCATAGAATCCGACCTTGGGCGATTTTTGAAGAGGGATTTCATCACCAAATCATAGGTTCGTGTTTCTAATCTCATTTTCTTCATTTTCCATTAACACCCATTAGATTTCTAGGCCTAAGTCTTGTTCTTCAAAGGTAAAAATTAGGGATTTTAGGAGAATTAGGTATTTACAAATTTGGGAATTTAGACCTCGATTTGGGGTCAGATTCTTAAAGAAATTACTTATTCAGGCTCGTGGGTGAATGGGTGATCTGGTTTTGGTCCGAACCTCTTTTGACCAAGCGGGCCCGGGGTCGATTTTTGACTTTTTGGGAAGAATGATGTAAAACCTATAATTAAGCGTTGGGATGGAATTATTTGGCATTTATTGATGTTATTGAGTTGAATATGTCTAGATACAAGTGAATTGGAGTCAAATTCAAAAGGGAAAGCGGTAATCGAGGCTTGGGTTTTGTCGGGGAATTTGAGGTAAGTGTTTGGCTTAACCTTAGCTTGAGGGAATAGGTGTTGTGTCTATTTGCTATGTGTATGTATCATGTTCAACGTATATATGAGGTGACGAGTACCTATACGTTGGTGTCAAGCATGCCCGTGAGTTGAATATTGTGATTTATGTGGTTTTTCGTAAGTAATATTTGGGTTTCACTTTATAATTATCCAAGTTGGTGGAAATTCCTTGATATTGAATTGTGTTGAGTATTAGTTTCAGTTGAAGATTTTTATGTGAAGTTATGTACTAAGTGAGATTGGATATAGTTGTTTTCCCTTGCGGGGCTGGTATTAATTCCACCGTTGACTCTCTTGCCTGGACGTTATGGTTTTATTTCAGTTCACTCCATTATTTTTCCTTGTTGGATTGCTGTCATTTGATGTTTTTGGGTGAGGAAGAGTGTAAAAGCACGAAGGTTGATGCCGTGTGTGAGATTTTGAGTGAATGTTAATGCCCGAAGGGTGATGCCGTGCCGATATTGTGATTTTAAAAGCACGAAGGGTGATGTCGTGCCATGATATGAGAGATAATGCACGACGGAAAATGCCGTGCCATGATATTGTGAGGTAAAAACACGAAGGGTGATGCCGTGCTGAATATATTGATTGTGATGGTGAGGACGCGGGTAAAAGCACGAAGGGTGATGCCCTGCACTTGATTTTCGTATTACTATTCTGTTGCTTAAATTGATATCCAAATTGTGCCTTACCTCGTTACTTCCATTATTGATATTTCCTGCCCTCAGCATGTTCCCCTTTTCCGTTATGGTTAACTGCTTATTTCTCGTTGTAATATTTTTCTTTGCATACTATTAAACTGCACAAGTTGACTTTGGTTGTCGTGTCCTAGCCTCGTCACTACTTCACTGAGGTTAGGCTCGGCACTTACTTAGTACATGGGATCGGTTGTACTGATGCTACACTCTGCACTTTCGTGCAGATCCCGGTGTAGGACCCTACGGACCCATAGATCGAGGTTGCTGCCTTCAGTCCAATGGAGACCCAGAGGTAGTCCTGTAGGCGTCTGCATGCCTTGGCATCCCCTCCTACTTCTTTTGTATTCTGTTCTAGTTATTTCAGAAACAGATGTACTTATTTCATTCAGACCTTTGTATGTATTATTCATAGATAGTCCGTGAGTTTGTGACTCCAAAATTCTGGGATTGGTTTTTGTGAAATTTCATAAAGGCATTAAATTGAGTTTATATATCTTGCTTCATTTTTTAATTTTATTTATGTCAAGTGTTGTATTTCACATATTATTAGATAATAATAAAGGAATAAAGTAAATTAAATATTCACGTTGGCTTGCCTAGGCGGTTCAATGTAAGGCGCCATCACGGTCCCGACGATGGAAAATTCGGGTCGTGACAAGTTGGTATCAGAGCACTAGGTTGCTTAGGTCTCACAATTCATGGACAAACTTAGTAGAGTCTGAGGGATCGGTATGGAGACCTCTATGCTTATCCCTAGAGGATGCAGAGTTTAGGAATAACTTCACATCTTTTCTTTTCTGTCGTGCGATTTGAATTCTAAATGCTAACTGAATTTCTATTCTATTCTCTCGCAGATGGCGAGAACACGTGCTTCTTCATCCACTGATCAACAACCCGAGTCTCTAGTTGCAGCTCCTACGAGGGATCGAGGACGAGGCCGAGGCAGGGGCAGAGCTCAGCCCAGAGCAGCAGCCCCAGTGGCCGAGCCTCAGGTAGAGTTTGCTGATGAGGTTCCTGCCCAGACAGTCCCGGTTGGGCCAGCTCAGGTTCCCGAGGGGTTCATTGCCACCCTAGTACTCCAGGATGCTCTGGTCCGTCTAGGGGGCCTCATGGAGAGTGTCGCTCAAGCAGGTTTGCTTTTTGTAGCACCAGCCGTCTCTCAGGCTGGGGGAGGAGCCCAAACTCCCGCTACTCGCACTCTGGCGCAGTTGGCTTCTCAGTTTCAGACTCCAGTTGCTCAGCCAACTGGGGTAGTTCAGCCGGGTATTATGGCTCAGACCGGTGATAGAGCAACTATATCTGCTGATGCTTTGTAGAGGTTGGACAGGTTCACTAAGCTTTTACTATTACTTATAGCGGTGCATCTTCAGATGATCCCCATGACTATTTGGATAGCTGCCATGAGGCTCTACGGAACATGGGGATAGTGGAGACCAATGGGGTCGACTTTGCTATCTTTCGTCTATCAGGTCCCACCAAGACTTGGTGGAGAGATTATTGTTTGGCAAAACCAGTTGGATCACCGGCCTTGACTTGGGCCCAGTTCACTCAGCTATTTCTGGAGAAGTTTCTTCCTATCACTCAGAAAGACGATCTTCGGAGGAAGTTTGAGCGTCTCCAGCAGGGCTCTATGAACGTCACTCAGTACGAGAGCAGATTTGTTACCTTGGCCAGACATGCTAGTATGATACTTCCCACCGAGCGAGAGGGTGAGGAGATTTTTTGAGGGACTAGCTCAGCCGATCAGATTGTAGATGGCCAAGGAGACATGGAGTGAGATTTCTTTCCAGGATGCAACCAATGTGGCCAGACGAGTTAAGATGGTGCTGTTGCAGGTGGGTGGTCAGGGGTCTGACAAGAGACCCCGTCATTTTGGCAGGTTCAGTGGCGCCTCATCTAGAGGCAGGGATTCTTTTTGTAGGGGCCATCCTCCTAGGCCGTTTCATTCGGCACTTCATGTTTCTCGCAGTGCTGTAGGTGGTCGTGGTTCTCATATGCAGTATTCTAATCAGTTGCCCTACAGTGCACCATCAGCTCCTATCAGTGCACCGTCGATTCAAGGTTTTCAGGGTGGTTACTTAGGTCGTCAGGGTCAGTTTCAGGGTCAGCAACCTCAGCAACCGAGGTCTTGTTATACTTGTGGTGATCAGAGGCACATTGTTAGATTTTTCCCTCGAGCCTCGAGGAGTTCTTAGCACCAGAGTTCTCGTGCCATGGTTCCAATACGAGGTGTTCCACCACCCGCTCAGCCAGCTAGAGGTGGGGGTCAAGGTGTTAGAGGTGGAGGTCAGGCCGTTAGAGGTAGAGGCCAGGCCGCTAGAGGTAGAAGTCAGCCAGTAGAAGGCCGTCCCAGGGATGTAGTTTAAACTGGTGGCCCAGCCCCGATGTTATGTTAGTCCAGCCAGACCTGAGGCTGAGGCCTCCGATGCAATTATCATAGGTATGATTTCAGTTTGCAGCAGGGATGCTTCAGTTTTATTTGATCCAGGGTCCACATATTCCTATGCTTCTTGATTCTCTGAGTACTCCTATATATGTGTCTACACCGGTGGGTGATTTTATTGTAGTAGATTGTGTCTACCGTTCATGTGTAGTGGTTATTGGTGGTCTTGAGACCAGTGTAGATCTTCTGCTCCTGGATATATTGGTTTTCGCCTTACCATGCTATACTGGACTGTTATGCCAAGACCGTGACCTTAGCATTGCCGGGTTTGCCTCGGCTGGAGTGGAGGGGGACTCCTGGTCATTCTTCCAGCAGGGTTATCTCATATATGAAGGCTCGACACATGGTCGAGAAAGGGTGTTTGGCCTATTTGGCTTATGTTCGTGATTCTAGTGCCGAGGTTCCTTCTATGGAGTCTGTGCCCATAGTCCGTGAGTTCCCAGAGGTGTTTCCTGCAGACCTGCTGGGTATGCCACCCGACATGGATATTGACTTTTGCATTGATTTGGCTCCGGGCACTCAGCCCATTTCTATTCCGCCATATCGTATTGCACCGCTAGAGTTGAAGGAATTGAAAGAACAGTTGCAGGATTTGCTTGATAATGTCTACATTAAGCCTAGTGTCTTGCCTTGGGGTGCGCCAGTGTTGTTTGTTAAGAAGAAGGATGGGTCGATGAAGATGTGTATAGATTATCGACAATTGAACAAGGTTACCATCAAGAACAAGTATCTATTGCCGCGAATTGATGATTTGTTTGATCAGCTTCAGGGTGCCAAGGTATTTTTGAACATCGATTTGAGATCTGGCTACCATCAGTTGAGGATTCGGGCATCCGATGTCCCTAAGACAGCTTTCCGCACTCGGTATGGGCATTATGAGAGGTGGAGAATGTGATGATCCAAAAAATTATCTCTCATTTTTATAAGTTAAAATGGTGTTCCGAGGCCTTGAAAATCTCCTTTTATCTCACCTCGTTTTGTGTTTGCAGCCAGGGCGTATATCCGAGAAGCTTTTATATGAAAAACTGGAAAAAATGCTAATTTTGGCCTTTAATATTGAATTTAAGTTGCCTTCGGTTAATATTTTGGGTCAATGGACCCGGACCAGTGATTCGACAGCCCCGAAGGGTCCGTAGGAAAATATGGGACTTGGGCATATGCCCGAAATCGAATTCCAAGGTCCCAAGCCCGAGAAATGAATTTTTGAAAGAAATTGTTTTTTCTGAAAATATAAGAGTTTTTAGGAATTTGATTATATTTGAAATTTATGGTATCAGGCCCGTAATTTGGTTTCGGAGCCCGGTACAGGTTCAATATGATAATTATGATATGTCTGTAAAATTTGGTAAGAAACGGAAGTCGTTTGACGTGATTCGGACCCGTAGTTGTGAAATTTGATACTTTGAAAGTTTTGAGATTTTTCTTTGATTTCTATGCTAAATTCATTATTTAAGATGTTATTTTGGCAATTTGATCGCACGAGTAAGCCCGTAGGTATTTTTGAGGTGGTGTACATGTTTGGTTTGGAGCCCCGAGGGCTGGGGTGAGTTTCAGATAGGTGTCGGAGTGGTTTGGACTTAGAAAAATCTGATGTTTTTGTTGTTTGCTGGTGTATGGGTTTTTACCCTATGCGAACGCAATGAGCAAAGGGGAGGGGCCTGGGATTTACTCTATGCGAACGCGTATACTGGCTCGCTAAGGCACAACTGGGCAAAGGCAACCTTGCGCGAACGCGGCTTGTCCAGTGCGAACGCATAGCTTTGGAGGGGAGCTGGGGGCTGGGTAGATTTAACCCTGTGCGAACGCGACTCGTAGCTCGCGAACGCATAGGCTATATTTTGCCCAGTCTTTTAAAAACAGTAAACAAACAGGAATAAACCCCATTTTCATATTTTCTTCTATAGAATCCGACCTTGGGTGATTTTTGAAGAGGGATTTCATCACCAAATCATAGGTTCGTGTTTCTAATCTCATTTTCTTCATTTTCCATTAACACCCATTAGATTTCTAGGCCTAAGTCTTGTTCTTCAAGGATAAAAATTAGGGATTTTAGGAGAATTAGGTATTTTTACAAATTTGGGAATTGAGACCTCGATTTGGGGTCGAATTCTTAAAGAAATTACTTATTCAGGCTCGTGGGTGAATGGGTGATCTGGTTTTGGTCCGAACCTCGTGTTTTATGCTTAATTGCTTATTTCTCGTTGTATTATTTTTCTCCGCATACTATTAAACTGCACAGGTTGACTTTGGTTGTCGTGTACTAGCCTCGTCACTATTTCGCCGAGGTTAGGCTCGGCACTTACTCAGTACATGGGGTCAGTTGTACTGATGCTACACTCTGCACTTTCGTGCAGATCCGAGTGTAGGACCCTACGGACCATAGATCGAGGTTGCTGCCTTCAGTCCAGTGGAGACCCTGAGGTAGTCCTACAGGCGTCCCCAGACCTTGGCGTCCCCTCCTACTTCTTTTGTTTTCTGTTCTAGTTATTTCAGAAACAGATGTACTTATTTCATTCAGACCTTTATATGTATTATTCATAGATAGTTCGTGAGTTTGTGACTCCAAAATTCTGGGATTGGTTTTTGTGAAATTTCGTAAAGGCATTAAATTGAGTTTATATACCTTGCTTCATTTGTACTTTTATTTATGTTAAGTGTTGTATTTCACATATTATTAGATAAAAATAAAGGAATAAATTAAATTAAATATTCACGTTGGCTTGCCTAGCGGATTCAACTTTAGGCCCATCACGGTCCCGACGGTGGGAAATTCGGATCGTGACACTATTATAATGATAAAATCGATAAATAATATATTTTTTTATATTTAACTTCCTCCAGAGATGATTAACGTAGTCAAAAACTAAATAGCAAAAACACTTCATATATGCTAAAATAATGAAATTCATTTAAATTTATATTGATTGTAATAATATATAGATTCCTTTGCTAAGAAATATTAACGTCACACCTTTAAATTCCAGCTAGAAGAATAACAAGTTGATTAACGTAGTGAAAAACTAAATAGCAAAAACGCCTTCATATATGCTAAAATAATGACATTCATTTAAATTTATATTGATTGTAATAATATATAGATTCCTTTGCTAAGAAATATTAACGTCACACCTTTAAATTCCAGCTAGAAGAATAACAAGTATATTTATGAGCTTTTTCTTTAAGTAAACAACTAATGTGTCTTGTACTCAGCAAAAAAACATGGAGAATTCTGCAACTTACTCCATTTTAGGTTCGCACTTCTTGAACATTTTAAATTGAGATGAATTTGACCTACTGTATGATTTATGCTGATTAAAGTTTCAAGTACTAAGGTTTTTCTATTGATGTGCTTGCTCGTTAATTCTTTCAGGTACATAGTGTTTACGCGTAAAACGGTACAATTGAATTTGTTACGTGATTTATAGACAAACGGACTGATTTGATCCAAAAATAATAAATAAATAAAATTAAAGACAAGACTTAGCGTAAAAAAAAGAAAAGAAAATGACAGGTCTGTCTCCAAGAGCGATGCCTCAGAGGACAAAAATAATAGCAATATAAGCAAAAAGTAAAGTTATATTATTTAGCTTGAGAATGAAGCATATCATAAGTTTTTTCAAAGATTTCCTGCTTTACAATGGCTGTTGAGCCTACTATTTATTGTGATGACCCGATTGATCATCTTATATTTTAGAACTTAATTCTGAGCTTTGAAGTCATAAACACCTCATTTTAGCCTTCCTCAATTTGCTTGCGCAATCCAGGCGTTTTTCCGAAAAGCTTTTATGTTAAAAACTGAAAAAATATGAAATTTTTATCTTAAAATCTATTTGAGTTGACTTCGGTTAACGTTTTGAGCAAGCGGACTCGGATTTGTGTTTTGATGATCCCGGTGGGTCCGTATCGTGATTTGGGACTTGGGTTTATGCCTAGAATCGAATTCGGAAGTCCCTAGCCCGAGTTATCGCATTTTGTTGAAATTTGAAAGTTAAAGGCTTAATGAATTTGAAATGTTTGACCAATGTTTGACTTTTTGGATATCGGGTCCGTATTTTGATTCCGGAACCCGGTAGTCCAATACTATATTTATGACTTGTTTTTCAAATTTAGTGAGGAACGCAGTTGGTTTGACGTGATTCAGACGTCTGGTTGTGAGAATAGAAGTTTCAAAGTTTTCTTAAAAATTTCATTTGATTCGGTGTTCAATTTGTAGTTCTAGGTATTATTTTAGAGATTTGATCGCGCGAGCAAGTTCGTATGATATTTTTGAACTTGTGTGCATGTTTGGTTTGGATCCCTAAGGGCTCGGGTGAGTTTCAGATAGGATATAGAGGGAAATGGACTTAGAAAACATAGCTGATGCGTTTTTGTTTCTGGTGTGTGCTGCAGATCTCGCATTTGCGAAGAGATCGTCGCATTTGTGAGCCAGGGCATGGCAGGGGGTAATCGCATTTGTGAGGCTAAAGTTTGCATTTGGTATGGAGTAGGCTTTGTAGAGTCTGGAGGATCTGGTACGGAGACATCTATACTTATCTTCCTGAGGCTGTGGATTTTAGAAACAATTTTACTTCTATTCTTCTTTGTCGTGCGATCTTATTCTACTATTGTTGATTGAACTCTTCTATTCTTGTCCTTCCGTAGATGGCGAGAACACGTGCTACGTCTTCAGCTGGATAGCAGCCGGAGCCCCTAGTGGCAGCTCCCACGAGGGGCAAAGGTCGAGGCCAAGGCCGTGCCAGAGGCCAAGGAAGGGGCAGAGCTCAGCCTAGAGCTCGAGCAGGAGCACCAGCAGTGGAGCCCCATGTGGAGTTTGACGAGGAGGTTCCAGCCCAGACTATGCCTGTTAGACCAACTCAGGTCCCGGAGGGGTTCATCGCCACCCCAGTGCTTCAGGATGCTTTGGTCTGTTTGGTGAGACTTATGGAGAGTGTGGACCATGTCAGTACATTTTCTATGGCACCAGCCGTCTCTCAGGCTGGGGGAGGAGCACAGACTCCCGCTACTCACACTCCGGAGCAGATGGCTCCCCTGTATCATACTCCAGTAGCCCCGCCAGTTAGGATAGTTCAACTAGTTGTTGTGGCACAAGCCGGTGAGGGACCCGCCATGTCTTCTGAGGCTATATGGAGATTGGACAGGTTTACTAATCTCTTTCCAATTCACTTCAGTGGTGCATATTCAGAGGACCCCCAGGATTATCTTGACAGTTGTCATGAGGTGCTGCGGAACATGGGTATAGGGGAGACCAATTGGGTCGATTTTTCTGTATTTCAGATGACGGGTTCCGCCAAGAAATGGTGGAGAGATTATTTTTTGACTAGACTAGCTGGGGTCGCCTGCTCTTACTTGGGGCCAGTTGTCTCAGCTCTTCCTATAGAAGTTCCTCCCTATCACATTGAGAGAGGAGTATCGTCGTCAGTTCGAGTGTCTCCAGCAGGGCAGTATGACTGTTACTCGGTTTGGAGCTAGGGTTCTTGCACACACACTTGGGTCTTGAAGATTTGAAGCTTTTGGTTGAGAATTCCTTACTTATTTATGCTCATTTCTTCATTTCCTTGCTTTGTATTGAATATTTAAGTGTGTAGTATTTTTTCCAACACTTGGATCTTGTTTATGAAAATATTAATATTTAAAATGTGGGTTAAATATCATTTTGTGCTTATGTATTGAACGATTTTTTATTTATTATGAAGTGAGTTATTGTTTCTTTAATTATTCTTATTTTTTAATGTTTCCAAAAGCATTATCTAATCCTAGGGCTCACCCATTAACTTCGAATCGATTTTGGAAAAGATAATTTGGGGTTGGGAAATATTAATTAACAAGAACTTGAAGTTTTAACCCTTACTTTAATGATTCTACCTAGGGATAGGATTGAACTACTTGTAGCCATATTCGGGTGTGCTTAATCTTTTATTTGTTTTAGGGATAAATCAATTAGGATGTCTTGTTAGTCTTTCGAAGAATCTAATATAGAATTATTACCCAAGGCTAATTAACATAAACTTGCTCATATTTGTAATCGTGAAATACATTGGATCGTTACTTGAGTGTAATTTCCTATGCACCATGCTTGTAGCCATTAATCATTTTATTTGCTTTCTAGGTTAGTTTTTATTATCACATTTAGACATAAATATTTTCTCAAAATATTTCTAAGTGTTTGGCTTAGCATAATAAGTGATAATTGCCTGCATATTGTTCTCTATAGGATTCGACCCCAACTCATAGTTGGGTAAATTATATTGCATGCGACCGTGTCTATTTGCTTTTTTTGTAGCGGATTTGGATGTCATCAAAATTGGCGCCGTTGCCCGGGGAACGATTTGGAGTATTTAGGTTTCTTGAGAAGTAAGAGTAAGTGCTTTGGTCCAAACTTGTGAACAATTTGGCGTATTTAGGTTATTTGAGAAGTAAGCGTAAGCGCTTTGGTCCAAACTTGTGAATATTTGTGTAACTATTTTTCTTATCTTTGTTTATCTTCTTATTTGTTTCTTGTTTATTTTCTTAGTTTTAAAAAAATGGCATCATATAATGAAAATTGCTTGGATGATAGTTGTTCGTACTTTGATGACACTTGTCCTTATTGTGGAGAAAATTATTTAAATTCTCCCAGGGGCGGATTGTGCGCACAATCTCAAACCCATGATTTAAGTATTTGTGATAAGTGTGATCGTCAAAATGGTCATTGGGATTATTTTTCTTATTTGTCCTTCCCTTCCCCAATCCCCTGCTATGATGATTCTACTTTTTGTGATGAAAATCATAGGGATATGGAAGTGGAATAAATTGCGCATGGTCAAGATGGAGAGTTCAAGCTCATGTTAGAATGCCTACTTGAAGGAGGAAACAAAGAGGAAAATGCCTTGGAGGAGGTTTTGGAAAATAGCCTCCAAAATGATTTGGCGCTTGAAAGGTTGCACTTACAAATGAGAGAAATGCTTGAAGATTTAGAGGTCCAAAAAGCCTCAGAAGTGAATGATAGCCAAGAACCTTCCTTAGAGGTTGAAGTCGAAAATCCTTCTTTGGCACTTGATCAAAATCAAGAAGAACTCTCAAATGCTCAAAATGAGAAAATGATGCTCATGTTGAAGGCCATTCTTGAAAATGAGGAGAAGCACAACTTGGCACTCGAGGACTTAAAACAAGCACTCAAAATGATGATAATATCCGCACCTTGAAAAATCAAATGAAAATATTAGTTGAGGCTCATTACGCCCACCAACTTGAGAGTGTGGAAAGAGGACAAGAAGATTCCCACTTCGAGGAGGAAAGTGAGCTTTATTTTGAGGAATCAACAATTTAACATCCGCTAACTGACTCTTTATTGCTAGTAATGCCAAGAAAAATATGGAATTTGTAACGACCCGACCGATTGTTTTGTGTTCTAAGACCCCGTGCCCCTAAATGAGACTTCTCGTAGTTGCTTTTACTGATTTATGATTTGTGACCACTGACCCCTTCCCTCTTTTCCGCAGATGCAAGATTCCCCTCGCAAATACGAGACCGCAGGTGCGGTCCTCGAGCCGCAGATGCAAAAAATATGTAGGGAGTGAGGTCTTCTTAAATGCAAGACTTAGCCTTTTTTGAACCACATTTCATCATTTTGGACGGTTTGGAGAGCTGGTGAAGGAGGGATTCGACCTAGAAATTGTAAGCTTCGAGTTCTTGGACGACGAATTTTGAGGGCGCGTTCTTAACTCGGAAAGTAAGCTTGGCACGAGGTTTTGAGGCAGGTGCATCTGGGTACCTGTCCGGAGCTCGTTCCTGATTTATACCTGGTAGATGCTTCACGGTGAGCTGCTTCTCTTGGCGACTTCCAGCAGCTCTTTGGAGCTTTTCTTTTGCTAATTCTGTCTATATTTTTCTTAGACAGTAGGACAGGCTTTTATTCCTTTCTGTATTACTCTACTAGATGCATGTAGACTTGTGACACTAGTTCCTAGCACACATTAGTAGACCATTCTTTTGGGATGTATTTATTAAATTATAACCTTTTTGGTTGTTCAGCTTAAAATTTCCTAAGATATATGTTATTAACGAATGTCATAAATTTACTCTAATTAAATGATGGGAAATGTTTTGGAAAAATGAATGAAACTCACCAGTGGATAAAGGTTGGCTTGCCTGACAACGACGTTGGGCGTCATCGCGGCCTGGGTTAGGATTTGGATAGTGAAAACATGGTATCAGAGCTCTAGGTTCACGTATGTATCACAAGTTACGAGAAAACCCAATAGAGTCTTGCGGATCGGTACAGAGACGTCTATATTTATCTTCGGGAGGCTATAGGGTATTAGGAAACCTATCTTTATTCATCTTCTATCGTGCAGTTGATGGTATACTAAATCTCACTCTTCTATTCTCTCATAGATGGTGAGGACGCGCACAACCGACGTTCCGAACTTGGGACGGGCCGCTGCCCCCGTCATCCGCGGCCGTGGCAGAGGTCGGGGGAGGGCATTGGCCTGAGGTAGGGGACGAGGGCGTCCCAGAGCTGTCCCAGTTGCGCCACCAGCGGATCCAACAGAGGATCCCATTACTGAGGAGTAGGGTGAGTTTCCCCCAGCAGATCCTGCCCCATTGGACTTTATGACTTCGCCAGGATTCCAGGAGGTCATAGGCCATATGATGCGGTTAATGGACACCATGACTCAGGCTGGTTTATTTCCAGCGCATCCGGCCACATCTCAGGCGGGAGGGGGACATAGACCCCTGCTGCCCAGGCAGCAGGACACGCAGCAACAGCAACACCTGCGCCCAGACCAGCTGCAGACGATGATCCGCATAAGTTATTAGACAAATGGACCAGACTGCACCCTCCTGTCTTCGGAGGTGAGCGTCATGAGGATGCTCAGGACTTTATTGATAGATGCAGGGATAGACTGCACAACATGAGGATACTGGAGTCCCATGGAGTTGACTTCACTACTTTTCAGCTAGAGGGCAGGGCCCGTAGATGGTGGCAGTCCTACATTCTTGGCAGACCGGCAGATTCTCCTCCCCTCACTTGGGAGCAGTTCACTCAGTTATTCCTGGATAGATATATTCCACCCTCTGAGAGGGAAGAGTTGCGGTATCAGTTTGAGAAGCTGTAGCAGGGTCAGATGTTAGTGACCGACTACGAGGCGAGGTTTTCTGAGCTGTCTCGTCATGCACTCATGATACTTCCTACTGACACAGAGAGAGTGCGGAGATTTGTAGCCGGGTTACACTCAGGTATTAGGGCCAACAAGTCCCGAGAGGTAAAGATGGGGACTCCTTATCAGCTTGTGGTAGAGATTACTCGCAGGATTGAGGGTTATCGATCGAGGGGCAGAGAGCAGGGGCAGCAGGATAAGAGAGCTAGATTTTCTAGGGATTTCAGAGGAGCTCTAGCCAGGGGCAGAGGTCAGTTTGGTAGGGGCCAGCCTAGTAGGACCCCATATTCAACACCCCCACCACCTCCTCGTGGTCCTCCCACGAGGCATTATTTCAGCGCTATGCCGAAGAGTTCTTATCGCCCACCAGCCATTCAGGGTTCCTCCGACGGGTATTCTGGTCTTCAGGGATCTTCCAGTCCTTATTTAAGTGTTATGCCAGAGAATTCAAACCGTCCTCCAGCTATTCAGGTTCCTTCAGGGCAGCAGGACATGGCACCGAGAGGTTGTTATGAGTGTGGGGATCTAGGCCATATTAAGAGGACTTGTCCCAGACTTCGGGGCAAGGCTGTGCAGCAGAGTCATCAGCCTATGGTTCTAGCACCAACGGTTCGGCCACCCAGAGGTGGAGGACAGGTTGGTAGAGGTCGTCCTAGAGGTGGAGGCCAGGCAGGGGGAGCCCAACCAGCTCCTGTCCATTCAGGAGGAGGTCAGTCATCCGGCGCTCCAGCCAGATTCTATGCTATTCCGGCCAGATCATATGCAGTGGCCTCATATGCCTTGATCATAGGTATTATTTCAGTATGCGGTAGAGATGCATAGGTATTATTTGATCCAGGGTCCACTTATTCATATGTATCGACCTTGTTTGATCATTTCTTGGATATTCCTCATGAGTCTTTGGGTATTCCTGTTTATATGTCCACTCCTGTGAGTTATTCTGTGGTTGTGGACCGGATTTATCGGTCCTATGTTGTTACATTTTTTGGGTTCGAGACCAGAGCGGACCTCCTGTTGCTTGATATGGTTGATTTTGAGGTCATCCTAGGCATGGATTGGCTATCTCCCTATCATTCCATTCTATATTGCCATGCCAAGACTGTTACTTTGGCCATGCCCGAGTTGCCGAGATTGGAGTGGGGAGGTTCCTCAGTTAGCGCAGCTAGTCGGGTTATTTCTTTCCTGAAGGCTCGATGTATGGTTGAGAAGGGTTGTTTGGATTATCTTGCTTATGTGCTGGACACCACCACCGAGTCTCTAACAATTGATTTAGTGCCGGTAGTTCGAGAGTTCGCTGATGTATTCCCTTCAGACCTTCCAGGCATCCCATTGGATCATGACATTGATTTCTGCATTGACTTAGCTCCAGGAACCCAACCTATCTCTATTCCCCCATACCGTATGGCTCTGAAGGAATTGAAAGAACAACTTGAGGAGTTATTGGCTAAGGGGTTTATCAGACAGAGCGTATCACCGTGGGGTGTTCCAGTGTTATTTGTGAAGAAGAAGGTTGGGACTATGCGGATGTGTATTGAGTACCGCCAGTTGAACAAGTTTGCCATAAAAAAAAAGTACCCGTTGCCGCGTATCGATGATTTGTTTGACTAGATGCATGTTGCTCGGATGTCCCGAAGACTGCCTTTCGTACGAGATATGGTCATTATGAGTTCCTAGTAATGTTCTTTGTCCTGACTAATGCTCCAGTGGCATTTATGGATTTGATGAACAGGGTGTTCAAGCCTTATATTGATTCTTTTGTCATCGTCTTCATTGATGACATTTTTATTTACTCATGTAGCCTGGGAGAGCACGAGCAGCATTTGAGAGTCGTGCTCCAGACCTTGCGAGAACAAAAGTTGTACGCTAAGTTCTCCAAGTGTGAATTTTGGTTGGATTCTGTGGAATTCTTGGGACATGTGGTATCCGGAGAGGATATCAAGGTGGATCCTAAGAAGATTGAGGCAGTTCAGAGTTGGCCACGCCCTACTTCAACTACAGAGATCAGGAGCTTCTTGGGTCTGACAGGTTATTATCGCCGATTTGTGGAGGGTTTTTCATCCATTGTAGTCCCTCTGACTAGATTGACCTAGAAGAATGCCCCATTTCGGCCGACGAGTGTGAGGCGAGCTTTCAGAAGCTCAAGAGATCATTGATCTCAACACCAGTTCTAGTGTCGCCTTCCAGTTCAGGGATGTATACAGTTTATTGAGACGCTTCACGCATTGGTTTGGGATGTGTGTTGATGCAGGAATTCAGGTCAGCTGAAGTTTTATGAGAAAAATTACCCTGTGCACGACTTGTAGTTGGCGGCGATTGTTCATGCTCTTAAGATTTGGAGACACTACTTGTATGGGGTGCCTTGTGAGGTTTATACAGACCACCGCAGCTTGCAGCACTTGTTCAAGCAGAGGGATCTTAATATGAGGTAGCGTAGGTGGCTTGAGTTGCTGAAGGATTATGACAACACCATTCTTTATCATCCGGGCAAGGCAAACGTGGTTGCAGATGTCTTAAGCAGGAAGGAGGAGAGTATGGGTAGTTTGGCATTTATTCCAGCAGAGGAGAGACCTCTAGCTTTGGAAATTCAGTCCTTGGCTAATCGCCTGGTGAGGTTGGACCTTTCAGAGCCAAGCCGAGTTCTTGCACGTGTGGTGGCTCAGTCTTCATTATTGGGGGAGATCAAGACTCGACAGTATGATGATTGTACTTGGTGGCTCTCTGGGAGGCAGTGGTACAGGGTGGTTCCAAGGAGGTTTTTATTGGAGAGGGTGGTGTTCTGAGACTTTAGGGTCGCTTATGTGTCCCCAATGTTGATGGCTTGATGGAGAGAATTCTAGAGGAGGATCATAGTTCACGGTATTCTATTCAACCTGGTGCTACAAAGATGTATCGTGACTTGAGGCAGCTTTTGTGGTGGAGGCGGATGAAGAAAGACATAGTGGAGTATGCGGCTAGGTGTTTAAATTGCCAGCATGTTAAGTATGAGCACTAGAGGCCAGGAGGCCTACTTTAGCAGATGCCTATATCGGAGTGGAAATGGGAGCGCATCACTATGGACTTCGTAGTTGGATTGCCTCATTGCGGAAGGTCGATGCGGTTTGAGTTATTGTGGACATGTTAACCAAGTCGGCACATTTCATTCCAGTAACTACTACTTATACTTTAGAGAGGTTGGCCCAGATCTACATTCGGGAGATAGTTCGGTTGCACGGTGTGCCTGTGTCCATTATGTCAGATCGATGTCCTCAGTTCACCTCGCACTTCCGGAGAGCAGTAAAGAGTGAGTTAGGCACCCGGGTAGAGCTCAGCACAGCATTCAATCCTCAGACCGACGGGCAGTCGGAGCGGACAATGAAGATATTGGAGGACATGCTCAGAGAATGTGTGATTGACTTTGGAGGGCAGTGGGACCAGTTCTTGCCATTGGCCGAGTTTTCTTATAATAACAGTTATCTTTCCAACCTTGACATGGCTCCATTTGAGGCTTTGTATGGTCGGCGATGTCTTTCTCCCATCGGGTGGTTTGAGCCTGGCGATGCTAAGCTATATGGAACCGATCCGGTGAAGGATGCTTTGGAGAAGGTGAAGTTGATTCAGGAGAGACTTCGTGCAGCACAGTCCAGACATAAGAGTTACGCGAATCAGAAGGCGCGTGATGTATCATTTATGGAGGGCGAGAAGGTTCTGTTGAAGGTCTCACCGATGAAGGGTATTATGAGGTTTGGGAAGAAGGGTAAGCTGAGCCCAAGGTTTATAGGCCCATTTGCGGTGTTGAGACAAGTTGGGGAGCTTGCTTATGAGCTTGCTTTACCTCCCAGTTTATCAGGGGTTCATCCGGTCTTTCATGTGTCCATGCTCCGGAGATACCACGCTGATATCACTCACGTGGTTGATTTCGACACCATTCAGCTAGATGAGAGGTTGGGTTACGAGGAGGAGCCAGTTGTTAGCATTGACAGGCAGGATCGCCAGTTGAGGTCCAAGAGGGTTTTCGCTGCAAGGGTCCAATGGAGAGGCCAACCAATCGAGTAGGCGACTTGGGAGTCCGAGGAGGACATGCGGAGCAGATATCAACACTTATTCAGCACTCCAGGTATGATTCTAGACCCGTTCGAGGATGAACATTTGTTTAAGAGGTGGAGAATGTAACGACCCGACCGGTCATTTTGTGTTCTAAAACCCCGTGCCCCTAAATGAGACTTCCCGTAGTTGCTTTTACTGATTTATGACTTGCGGAGACGGGTGGTTTGAGGTTTGGAGGAGTTTGGAGTGGTATAGGAACACTTAGTTCCTTAAGGTTGGCCTTAAAGGACAAGTTTGACTTCGGTCAAAATTTTTGGTAAACTACCTCGGAATCGAGATTCAAAGGTTCCGGTAGGTTCGTATGATCATTTCGGACTTGGGCGTGTGTTCGGAACGGGTTTTGGATGACCCGGGAGCGTTTTGGCGCCAAATAGTGAAATAAGAATTTCCTTAAGTTCAAATTGAGGTTTGGAACGTGTTTTTGTGTTATCAAGGTCCAAGAAGAATCCGAGACCAGGAATAGTTCCGTTATGTCATTTATGACATGCTCGCAAAATTTGGTGTCATTCCGAGTAATATAGGTACGTTCCGGCGTGTTGAAAGTGAATTCAAGAACTCAAAGTTCTTAAGTTTGATCCAATAGGTTTTTGGGTATGAGTTTTAGATTTAGCATTGTTTCGGATGTTCCGAAGGCTCGTGCGAGTCTGTATTATGATTTAGGACTTGCTGGTATATTTGGACGGGGTCTCGGGTGGGACCGGATGCCATTCAAGCATCGCGCGAGGCAAAACCCATCCTTAGAAGACTGCTGGTGCACCAGATCTGGAGCGACCGCACCTGCGGAGGTATAGTCTCTGGTGCGAGACCACTTCTGCGGTCCCATCTTCGCAGGTGCGACTCCAGGGGATGTTGTCCTTTTCCACAGGTGCGGATCATTTTCCGCAGAAGCGAAGCCGCAGGTGCGGTCTTCACTCCGCAGATGCGACCACTGACCCCCTCCCTCTTTTCCGCAGATGCGAGATTCCCCTTGCAGATGCGAGACCGCAAGTGCGGTCCTCCAGCCACAAGTGCGAAAAACCTGTAGGCAGTGAGGTCGTCTTAAATGCGAGACTTAGCCATTTTTGAACCACTTTTCATCATTTTGGACGATTCTGAGAGCTGGTGAAGGAGGGATTCGACCTAGAAATTGTAAGCTTCGAGTTATTGGGCGACGCATTTGGAGTTTCGGGCGCGTTCTTGACTCAAAAAGTAGGCCTTCCACGAGGTTCTGAGGCAGGTGCATCTGGGTACCAGTCCGTAGCTCGTTCCTAATTTATACCTGGTCGAGGTTTCACGGTGAGCTGCTTCTCTTGGCGACTTCCAACAACGCTTTGGAGCTTTTCTTTTGCTAATTCTTTCTATATTTTCCTCAGACAGTAGGATAGACTTTTATTCCTTTCGGTATTACTCTACTATATGCCTGTAGACTTGTGATACTAGTTCCTGGCACACACATTAGTAGACCATTCTTTTGGGATGTATTTTTTAAATTATGACCCATTTTGGTTGTTCAACTTAAAATTTCCTAAGATATATGTTAGTACCGAATGTCATAAATTTACTCTAATTAAATGATGGGAAATATTTTGAAAAAATGAATGAAACTCACCAGTGGATAAAGGTTAGCTTGCCTGAAAACCGTTGGGCGCCATCGCGACCTGGGTTAGGATTTGGGTCGTGAGAACAAGAGTCAACTAAAAGAATCTAAATATGTGGTTGAAAATGACTCTAGTTCGGTGGAACAAGAGGATGTCAAAATCTAGAAAGAATTGCAATTTGGAGGCTTGATGTCATATTCCGAGCATTTCTCAACATTAGAATTGTGTGGTGATATGTGAATTGAACTACACGAGTCAATGAGGGGCTGCGAGGAGGAAAGACAAAGGCCATACATTTTACAATTTGAAGGAATAAGGAGGCAGAATGACATTCGTCACATGAAACCCAAGGAATGCAAAATGAAGAAATTAAAGTTTGACTTGATCATCTACTTACCACCCCCACTGCTCGTGGTCACAAACTTGATTCTAAGTTAGGTGTGAAATTCATATCGTCCAATTGGTGAGAAAAGTGGTAAATCTATTCCGCATCGTGCCACGACGTTGAAAGCGGCGGTTGGTGGGAGGAAACCCATCGTTTTCAAAATTTTTGGTCGTTTTTAAAAATTTCTTTTTTAGAATAGTTCACTATGTTATTTTTGACTAATCTGCAAAGTTTCATCTTTTCTGGAGTTGAATTAAGGAGTTTGAGGTGTTGGAGTACACAAAAATAGTGGCTGCAAAATATGTACACTAGTCATCTGGTGTAACCGCATCCGGGAAAATTTTCACGCAGATGTGGCCTCGCAGAAGCGCCATATGTAGCGCAGATGCGACAATTCCACAGAAGTGATTGGCCAACCGCACAAGCGCAGGCGCAGAAGCGGTAAAACTCCCACAGCAGCGACCTTCGGGTGAGTTTAAAGAACCCAACCCTCATTTCATTAGGTAACTCCAACTTTTTTCCCCAAACTCAAAAATACCTCTCAACTTTCACACAAAGCAACTATTGCTAACACTCGAATTCTCACACACAAGACACAAATGTATTAGTTCTTAGTTCCCTCATCTACTTCTCTCTTCTTCTTCTTCTTCTTCTTCTTCTTCTTCTTCTTCTTCTTCTTCTTCTTCTTCTTCTTCTTCTTCTTCTTCTTCTTCTTCTTCTTCTTCTTCTTCTTCTTCTTCTTCTTCTTCTTTATCTCATTCTTCTACAGTCCCATTTTCATTTTTTCTATCATTGTTCGTTTTAGGAGCAAAAGACATTGGTTGAGAGTGTGTTTGTGTGTGTTGATGCTGATGAAAAATAAAGTTTTTGGGAAGTCTGAGTACCAAATTACATTGAAGAAGCATATCATTATCTCTGCTTGTCATGTGTTCGACGAATTGTCCAAAAGAAATTTTTTCGGTAAGTACCATAAAATCAGGTTTTATCGAGTCATATGTTCATATTGTGCACCAATTTAGAATTCTTGAGTATAACTTATGTGCTAAAATCATGTTTGGAATTGGAACGAGTCGGAAATTTCTGGATTTGTGAAACCTTGATGAGCACCGCAGAAGCGAGAAAAGTGCCGCAGATGCGGCCTCGCACCTGGGTTGAAAATTCCGCAGGTGCGATTTCTGGTCAACTGGACAGGTCCACAGAAGCGAAAGTAATGCCGCAGAAGCGAGCCCGCACCTGCGATGGCTTTTCCGCACGTGCGAAAACTAAGCAGACTTGGCAAATTTCAGTAGGTTTGCAACTGGAGCTTCCAAGGCCCATTCGACTTCATTCTTTGGCCTAAATTCATTGTTTTGAATTGCTTAACATGTTTTTAATGCCCGACTAACTTGATTTTGATTTTTTAGGTACTCTAAGCTTCAAAAATGGACTCGAACATGAACGAAAAATGCTCCTCTTGATCATGAAATTGAGGACGAGGCTGTGGAGGAATAATTTGATAATTCACGCTTCATGTCTGCTGATTGTCATCACCGGTATTATGACAACCTTCTCACAAAAAAGATCATGCTTGAAAAAGGGATCGCGATGATAAATTGGTCGAGCTGCTTCCAGAATTCTATGGCTGTCTACAAACCTCCGGCTGGTCGTGATTCATTCCTCTCCGTGCAAAGCCAATGAGGAGTGGGTTCGTGAGTTTTACGCTAATCTTATGCATCCAAACTTTGCCGACCCACAAATCACCATAAGGGGAAAAACTGTGAGGTTTGGGACTGAACAGATCAATGAGATTCTCGGGATTCCTAACCATCCACTTGAGCCGGTGCGAGAAAAGGATCATTGCAACTACGGAGAATGGCTTGTTTCTAAACTCTATTCCGTAGGCAATGGGAGTAAAATTGGCCAACAAGAGAAAGGGTTTGAAGTCCATCGACTTCACAGCTGAAGCCAAAAAGTGGCTCTACATCATCTGCAACAGAGTATCATCCTGTGGAAATGTATCAGATGTCTTAAATACTAGAGCCTTGATCATTGCATGCATACTAGACGACATTCATGTGAATGTCAGCCACTATATCATGTGGGAGCTAAGAGAGTACTTGCTAGACGACAACCCAGGATTGATGTTTTCCTTCACTGATTACAGAGTTGTGCAAGCTGGTAGATATTAAGGTGCGTAGCACCGATCATTGGTTACCAGCCGACAAACCCTTTCATCAATTGAAAGTAACAGGCGAGGGTAGTGCAATAAAGAGTAAGAAGAGGAAAGTCACCACTGTTGTCGGACCAGAGTCATCCTCACAGGCAGCATTTCCTGAAGGACCATTTGGGATGTTGAACTCGCATCTTGGCATTATCCATCACATAATGTCACACCTCCGGAGTGGACCCTTGTTGACATCCAATTTTGTCCCTCCTTTCTTCTAATTAATTTTCTTGAGCTTCTAAGTTACTAATAAGTTGAATACCTTATTTTAATACTATTTCTTGTTACAATTGTTACTACCACTATTATTAGTATTTGTGTTAGTATTGATATTAATATTATTATCATCATCATTTTATCACTACTACTATTAGCATTACTATTCCTGTTGTTAACATTATTAGTACTACTAATTAATTATACAATTACTATTGTTACTATTGTTATTGTTAATATTATTATTCCTACTAATATTAATATTATTATACATTTGAAAGATTAATAAAGAATCACAAATAATCAAATAGATGAAAGGAATCCAAACCAAGTCCAAAATACCCACTGATTTCGGCCTTTTGAAATAACTTGTTTGAATTTTATTTGGCCCCCTAAAGTCTTGCATTTCGGCCTAGAATAATAACCCATTTCCATGGCCCAATTCGTCCACTCAGCAGCCCAACCTAAGAAGCCTCTAGAATTTCCCTAAACGACGTCGTTTTGCGTCTCACCAGATCAGATTTTGCTAATCCTAATTTCCCTACGAACATCCATTTCTTGTCTTCTTCCCTCTGTTTCCTCAAAGATATGTCACTCTATTGTGGTGAAATTTTCCCTTTCCTTCCATCTTAACACTTCAAATGTTTTGCCCTATATATCATTAACGTATCTTCAGTGATTCGCTCAGTACATGAAGCCAAAATTCCTTTTCAGAAAATCTGATTTCGCTGCATAGAAAATCAACATCAAG